>PVJS01033731.1:0-21984 GCA_004027185.1 Glis glis
TCCGATCTGTGGCGCACGCTTGTAATCCCAGTACTTTGGGAGGCGGAGACCGGAGGATCCGGGTTCACGGCCAGCCTCAGCTCTCTCTTTCTCTCTCTCTCTCTCTCTCTCTCTCCCCCTGTCTCTCTCTCTCTCTCTCTACTTAGTGAGGCCCTCCTCAACTTCGTGAGACCCGGTTTGAAAATAAAGTATAAAAAATAGGGCTGGGGATGTAACTTGGAGGTAGAACGCTGCTGGGTTCAATCCCCGGCAACGCAAAAAAAAAAAAATAGGGGTGGAGTTCAGAGGTAGAATAATGCCCCTGGGTTCAATCCCCAGTAAGACAGACAGACAGACAGACAGACACACACACACACACACACACACACACACACACAGAGTCAGAGGACTACAATCAAGTCAAGGCAGGACTCCATTCCTATCTCCCTACAGTTCTTTCAGTAATCATTAAAATTCTCCCTTCATTCAGAAATCCAAAAGGAAAGAGTACCCTGATCTTTTTAAAGAACCGCATTATTATGATACTAGGTCATAAATAATACATAATAAATAAAAATCATGAATAATAAAAAAATAGGCAAAAAGCCGGGCGTGGTGGTGCACGCTTGTCATCCCAGTACTTGGGAGGCGGAGACCGGAGGATCGCAGGTTCGAGGCCAGCCTCAGCTACCTAGTGAGGCCCTCAGCAACTTAGTGAGACCTGGTTTCAAAATAAAGGATAAAAAATAGGGCTGGGGGTGTAGCTCGGAGGTAGAATGCCCCTGGGTTCAATCCCCAGTACCACAAAAAAAAAAAAATAGGCACTAGTTTGCCAGATGCAATACAGCAATGGTTCTCAAACTCCAGCATGGGTCCGAAAAATAAACAGAATCTATTGAAACAGATTGATTTCCCATGCTTGGATGGAGCTCAGGGGTAGTACTTACCTAGCATGTGCAAGGCCCTGAGTTTAATCCACCCACCAAAAAAGAAGGAAAAAAAAGCAACACACACACACACACACACACACACATGCTCTCTCTCTCTTTCCCTCTCTCTCTCTCTCCTGGCGTCATCCCCAGCTTTTGATTAATTTGCGGTGGAATCTGAGAATCTCCATTTCTAAAACGTTATCAATAATGCAGATGCTCCTGGTCTAGCATTCACTTTTTGAGAACTTTAATGTGCTAATATCCAACCAGGAGTTCTGCTTTATTTACATTTCCCACTAACGGGATGAGCTGCAGATTCCCACTGTCATTCCAGAATTCCTTTTTTTTTTTTTGCGGTACTGGGGATTGAACCCAGGAGCTTCTACCTCCGAGCCACACCCCCGGCCCTATTTTTAATTCTTTATTTTGAAACAGGGTCTAAGTTGCAGAGGGTCTCACTAAGTAGCTGAGGCTAGCCGTGAACCTTCGATCCTCCAGTCTCAGCCTCCCAAGCATTGGGATGACAAGCATGCACCACCATGCCCAGCTCTTCCAGAAATCTTAACTGAGCCTGAGAGATATGCCATTGTAGCAAACATCGCACATCAGTCTATGTATGGTGAAACCACTGTCACAGTCAATGGACGGCCCTGGTTTACCCTGGTGTCTCAGTGTCTCTTTTACTAGTGGCTCCTTTCTCTTCAACAGGGGGGATTGAAGAAACTATTGCGTTTGTCCCCTCTGTGAACGGTACCTTGAGAAACACCGCGGCAGAGGTCCATCCAATCAGTAAACTGCCAGTGTCTCCCTATTCCCTTTCAAATGTCGTGGCCTCTGAGCACAGGGCTGCAGACACGGGTCCACCCTCCTCACCTGCACTTCCTGCGCCTGCTTGGCCAGCCAGTGGCTGACCACTGGGCGTATAGTAAATGTTTTCTCAACCATATGTTATTTACTCTACAAAGTCCTCAGTTTCCGCCCTTTCTTTCTCATTGTGCCAAAGGATCGTGTTTGTACCTGCCACAAGATATGTAAATAAGCCTACGAATACATAAATAAATGCATGAAGAGTATTTCGAAACACGTGAACATCTTGAGAATTTTTATATCTCTGGGCCCCTTCAAGGAGCCAATGAAGCCGGGCCGGGCATGGTGGCGCATGCCTGTCATCCATCCCAGTCCTTGGGAGACTGAGGCAGGAGGATCGCAGGTTCGAGGCCAGCCTCGGCAATGTAGTGAGACTCTCAGCAACCTAGGAAGACCCTGTTTCCAAATAAGAAATAAAACTGGGCTGGGGGTGTGGCTCAGAGGCAGAATGCCCCTGGATTCCATCCCTAGTACCAAAAATAAATAAATAAATACATGCGTACATAAATAAATAAATAAATACATAAATAAATAAATAAATAAATAAATAAATAAATAAAAATAAAAAGAGTCAGTGGAAAGGCTGACGTTAGCTAGCATCAGGCTGCATAGGGGCTGACAGTGAGCTAGCAGCTACGAGCGGGTAGAAAGTTGCCCTTGTGAAGGTCAGCATGCACATAACTACAAAACAGAAGAATTCATAAAAACAATTTAAGGTAGGCGACACAAAATTTGGCTAGAGGTATGCGAGCACCTGATAGGCATAAAACATAATGTCATATTGATGCTGGGAATGGCTCTATTAATATTTAGAGACTAAAGATGCCAAAGACCCCAGTGGACGCTGTTTTGTCCCCAAAATGCACGCCCCCACCAGCAAATTAAGCATGCCAGCACCTCCAGACATAGATACTACCCCCGCCCTAGTGCACCACTGTACCCGACCCCACCAACGCCTTTTAAAATTTGTATTATTTATGGCACTGGGGATTGAACCCAGGGGCATTCGACCTCTGAGCTACACCCCCAGCCCTTTTTGATTTTTTTGTTTTGAAACACGGTCTTGCTAGGTTGCTGAGAGTCTCGCTAGGTTGCTGAGGCTGGCCTCAAAGCTGTGATTCTCCTGTCTCAGCCTTCCAAGTACTGGGATTACTGCCTACCGCTGCCCCCTTTCCTTGCCAATATAAATTGCATGGATATTCAAAGAGGCAGGGCATTAAACTTTATCCTACCAAGGTTCTCAAAGTATGTACTAGAGTCCACTTGGATCTTCATCTTGCAGGATTTCCATTTCAAAATGTTTCATGAGCCGGGCGTGGTGGCGCACGCTTGTAATCCCAGTACTTGGGAGGCTGAGACAGGAGGACCCGGGTTCGCGGCCAGCCTCAGCTACTTAGTGAGGCCCTCCACAACATAGTGAGACCCTGTTTCAAAATAAAGAATAAAAAATAGGACTGGGGGTGTAACTCAGAGGTAGAATGTCCCTGGGTTCAATCCCCAGTACCAAAAAAAAAAAAAGTTCCAATCAGAATGTTTGGAGAAGGCCTAGATATCTATATTTTAATCAATACAGAGATGATTGTTATACATATGAAAAATTTGAAAACTTCTTTTACAGTTTTTCTTCCTCTTTTTTTATTTGCTTTTAAGTGGCTAGCCCTCTGGAACAAAATATATGGATTGAGAAATATGAGGTTTAAATGTTTGCCATGGTATGTTTTATTTTTCAATTTATTATTATTATTTTTTTGTGGTACTGGGGATTGAACCCAGGGGCATTCTACCTCCGGCTACACCCCCAGTCCTAGTTTTTATTCTTTATTTTGAAACAGGGTCTCACTAAGTTGCGGAGGGCTTCACTAAGTTGCTGAGGCTGGCCTTGAACCCACGATCTTCCTGTCTCAGCCTCCCAAGGACTGGGATTACAGGTGTGCACCTCCATGCCTGGCTCATGATAAGCTTTAAATTCTCCAATATGAAGAGCTTTACATAAAACACACATTTATGGCAGTAAAAAGGTACCATTCATCACACTGTAAAAAAAAAAAGAATTAAAATAACTGGGTCTTTTGATAGGCATTATTTTATTATCCAGTATTTTACTTTAAGAACCACTAATGGAGTCGGTTTCTTTATGGAAATTTTTCTTCTAAATATATATAGCCGTTCTTGGTATGGTCTCATTTTTCTTATGCCCAAGTGATTTCCATGTGAGGGAGAAACTATGAAAATGTCGATTA
This sequence comes from Glis glis, assembly GCA_004027185.1. Classification (NCBI taxonomy): domain Eukaryota; kingdom Metazoa; phylum Chordata; class Mammalia; order Rodentia; family Gliridae; genus Glis; species Glis glis. Next base: position 4,019 of record PVJS01033731.1, read on the forward strand.
AATGGGTGGAGTTCGCAGAGTGTCCCTGAATTATCAGTCTTCCTGTTCCTGGCTAGAATTGAGAGCGAGGAATCCGCAAGTCTTAAACATGTCTGAGCGCTTCCGCACAGAACAGGCTGCACTGCTATGAGAACAGGTAGAAAGTGGAGAAAAATCTTAAGACAAGGGACGCCTAACATAATCTGTCTCAAACAAGATGTTCACGAGAAAACATTTGACCTAACTCCAGCTGAACCTGCGCACACATCGTCTCCCTCCGTTGATGGTATGAAAGCAGGTGGAGATGGATTTAGGCAACATTTGGTTCTACTACCTGGTCAAGATGGAATCTAGCCTGGGAACCTGTAAACTTGGTCCAACTCCACCACTCTATACTTTTTAAACATATGAAAACTCAGCCGGGCGTGGTGGCGCACGCTTGTAATCCCAGGACTTGGGAGGCTGAGACAGGAGGATCGCAGGTTCGTGGCCAGGCTCAGCAACTTAGCAAGGTCCTCTGCAACTTAGTGAGACCCTGTTTCAAAATAAAATATAAAAAGGACTGTGGGTGTAAATGACAAAAGAAAATCATAGAGCCAATTTGTTAAGGAAAGAAAGTATACTTCTAAGGAATATTCTCAGTTTAATATACACAATTTATTTATAAACTCCTAATTTATAACAATATCTATTTACAAAATGGGAAAACAGATGAAAGGGCTTAAAAGTTACAGGAGACATTAAACTAGAGACTAAAGATTAAAAATTACTGTAAGAGTGAACACATATGTATGTGTGTGTATGTATATATATATATGTGTGTGTGTATATATATCTATATCTATATCTATATATATACATATATATTCCAATTTAGTTTCTAAAGTTGAAGGCATTTTTTTGCGGTACCGGGAATTGAACTCAGGGGCATTTCACTCCAAGCTACACCCCCAGCCCTATTTTTTATTCTTTATTTTGAAACTGGGTCTCGCTAAGTTGCAGAGGGCCTCACTAAGTAGCTGAGGCTGGCCTTGAACCTGCGATCCTCCTGTCTCAGCTTCCCAAGTACTGGGATAGTTGAAGGCATTCTAATCAGTAGTTAATATCCCCACCAAGCTGTGAGTTCAGGAAGAATTGCTATCTAACACCTCTTGCCCAAATTCACACCAGAGACTGACAGAAAGTGATTCTAGAAAGATCCTGGAAGATGCCAGGTGTGGTGGCACACACACGTAATCCCAGCATTGGGGAGGCTGAGACAGGAGAATTCCAGGTTGAAGGCCAGCCTCAGCAATTTAGCAGGGCTCTGAGCAACTTAGGGAAACCTTGTTTCAAAATAAAAAAATAAAATAGGGCTGGGGGTGTAGCTTGGAGGTAGAATGCCCCTGGGTTCCATCCCCAGTACGAAAGAAAGAAAATGGAAGGAAGGAAGGAAGGAAGGAAGGAAGGAAGGAAGGAAGGAAGGAGAGAAAAGGGAGAAAGAAAGGGTCTCACAATAGGAAGCTTCGAAAACATCAGGCGATGATACTATGGTGACGTATTTCCCCTAAATAGAAAGGCTACTCCCTGCCATCTCCTCCTCCTGTTCCACGCTCCGCCTCTGCCATCTTGACTCATCCCTGTGAGACATCCCTGTAACTCTACTTGGACCCGCGATGGCGCTCCCTCTGCATATTTTGAGCAATTATGGACGAGGAACCATGTTTATTTAATCTGTGAATGGATGGCCCTAAACAGGGCATCTGCCTGGCTCGTAATAGGTATGCACTCAATAACAAGTTGGTTGAATGAATAACTGTTGAAATATTTAGCTGAAAACACCGGGCCAAGGATGCAGTAGTTATTGGATTCCGCTCCAGCCCTCTCGAAGCAATTCAATTCAATTCAAACTAATTTGATTCAACTTCACTCGACAGACATTTACTAAGGGTCCAGCCTTTGCCTGTAATAGAGACATAAACGTTTTCTTTTTTTTAACCTGTTTTGTCTCTTCAATTGCCTTAACACTTTACATTGTCAATAAAGGCACAGTTTAGGTCAACGACCAGAAATTAATTACAAGGGAGAGGGCTTCATGGTGGTGCTCCAAGTTTTGTGAGGAAAAACAAAATAGTAAGAATGTTTTCCTTAGAATTTCTTTTTATTTACTCTCTCTGTTTTTTGTATATATTTATTTTTGGGTGATACCAGGGATTGAACCCAGTGGCATTCTACCTCCAAGCTACACCCCCAGCCCTTTTGTTAACATTTCAAAACGGGCTCACTAAGTTGCGGAGGGTCTCGTTAAATTGCTGAGGCTGGCCTCGAACCTGTGCTCCTCCTGTGTCAGCCTCCCAAGTACTGGGATTATGGACATGAGTGGCCATGCCTGCCTCTTTTTTTGTGTGTGTTTGGCAATGGGGCTAGAACCCATTCTACCTCTGAGCTCTACTGCCAGCCCTACTTTGTTTATTTTTAAACATGGTCTCACTAAATTACCTTGTGCTGCTGGCCTTGAGCCTGCGATCCTCCTGACTCAGTTTCACAAGTACTGGGATGAGAGGCATGCACCACCACACCCAGTCTGTCTTTCTTTCTTTCTTTCTTTCTTTCTTTCTTTCTTTCTTCTCTTTCTTTCTTTCTTTCTTTCTTTCTTTTTTTCTTTCTTTCTCCTTCCTTCCTTCCTTCCTTCCTTCTTTCCTTCCTTTCTTCATAACTTATCAGCCTTTATTAAATGAGCTTTCTCAAAAGACTACGCAATACAAAATGGATTATCTTTTCTTCCTCTGCATCTAGAATAATAAAAGTATGGCATTAGTATTCCTTGAGAGAATGAAGAGATTAGTCAGTCTGATCATATATGTAACTCTGTATATGTGTGTGTGTGTGTGTGTGTGTGTGTGTGTGTGTGTGTATTTGGGGGCTACTAGAGATTGAATTCAGAGACATTCTGCCTCTGAGCTGCACCCCCCAGCCCTATATTATATTTTTTGTTGTGAAACAGGGTCTTACTAGGTTGCTGAGGGTCTCGCTAAGTTGCTGAGGCTGGCTGCGAAACTGTACTAGGATTACAGGTGTACACTACCACACCTGGCTGTAACTGAATATTTATATGTGTTTCAGAATATCTCATTGAACCGGTAGTTAGTTAACTGATGCCATTAATAGTTAATAGGACGCCAAGCCAGGGAGATAATTCAGAAGGTTCGCTTTCCAATTAAACCCTCTGGCTTAAATTATTTAGATTATTGGCTGAACTCTCCACACATTTAGGAAAGACAGAAGAGATGTCATGGTGGATGTTGGGAAAAAGCTCTTCCTAAAGATGGTTTGAAACAGAGTTATCCCCCCCGTCTTGGGGTTTGAGTAAGCTCCCACATAGCCAGGTGTGGTGGCGCACAGCAGTAATCCCAGTACTTGGGAGGCTGAGACAGAAGGATCGCAGGTTCAAGGCCAGCCTAAGCAATTTAGCGAGACCCATAGCAACTTAGCGAGATCCTGTTTCAAAATAGAAAATGAAATAGGCCAGGGGTTGTAGTTCAGATATAAAAGACCCCTGGGTTCAATCCCTAGTACCCCCCCAATAATAATAATGACAATAACAACAACAACAATAACAACAGTAATAATAATAATAATAATAATAATAACTAGACTTCATTTATGCACGTGCTTGATGTTTTTGAACAATACAGCCTTAGACAATAAACACACCAGATACATTTTCTTTTCTAAAGGTTGTACTGCATTCTGGATACAATTTATTTCACCAAGTTCTCGAGTCTAAAGATCGGGTTTGCGATACTTGACACTAGGATTCGATTCTAATTTTCATCAGCAAGTTGGAAAACCCAAGCGTTGTTTAGCTGAGACTGGAGTAAAATTTCAGCACATCTGTCTTCTTCAGCTATTTTGTGTCCCACTGAGATGGAAAAAAACCTCAATCAAAAGAAATAAAGAAGCCGGGTGTGGTGGCGCATGCTTGTAATCCCAGTACTTTGGGAGGCGGAGACCGGAGGATCTGGGTTCGCGGCCAGCCTCAGCTCTCTCTCTCTCTCTCTCTCTCTGTCTCTCTCTCTCTCTACTTAGTGAGGCCCTCCGCAACTTCGTGAGACCCGGTTTCAAAATAAAGCATAAAAAAATAGGGCCGGGGGTGTAGCGCAGAGGTAGAACACCCCTGGGTTCAATCCTCGGTACCACAAAAAAAATTTAAAAAAATAAATAAAAAATAAAAACACCGGAATAGCAAGGCATGTAGGATAATGTCAATGTACTCAGTCCTGCCCCAAAACTGATCAGGAAATTCTCCCAGTACAACAGTTATGAGCAAATGATCACTAAACATAATGCATCTCTAGTGGAGACAAATTAATTCAACAAGTTCTGATTTATTTTGTTTTTAAATTTGCCCCCCAACATTGAGATATTAAACAAAATGTGCCTTTATGTAAAAGTTCTTCTTCCAATTATAAGCAGCTGAACTGTTTCCTTCGTGAGAATTTTTATAGGATGCAAAACTCAGTTGGTAGAAAAATATAAAGCTATTTTTTCTTACTATCATGTAGAACAATAAATCTGGCACCAATTAGTTGAACGGTGTGCTCAAAAGAATTTACGAATGGGGAAAGTACCTAGTAGAAGGTTTTGTATGAAAGTATATTTTTGAAATGCTAAGAAATGATTTTGAGAACAAAGCTCCAAAACTTCAAATGTTTACATAATAATCTAATGATTATGCAAGTTATTAAAACTGTGTGTGTGTGTGTGTGTGTGTGTGTGTGTGTGTGTGTACATGTGTGTTTGGTACTGTGGATTGAACACAGGGGCGATCTACCTCCAAGCTATACCTTCAGCCCAACTTTACTTTTTATTTTTTGAAATACGGTTTCAGCCAGGCATAGTGGCACACACTTATAATCTCAGTACTTGGGAGGTTGAGACAGGAGGATCGCGGGTTCAAAGCCAGTCTCGGCAACTTTGTGAGGCCCTCAGCAACTTAATGAGACCCTGTTTCAAAACAAAAAATAAAATCAGCCTGGGGGTCTGGGGGTATAGCTCAGAGGTTGAGCATCCCTGGATTCAATGCCTGGTACCACACATACACACACACAAAAAAAAGACAGACTTGAGCCACCTCGCTAAATTGCTAAAGCTGGCCTCGAACCTGCGATCCTCCTGTCTCAGTCTCCCAGGTACTGGGATTACAAGGTGTGTGCCACCACGCCCGGCCAAACTCTTACTTTGGAACTGAGGGTAAAGCTCCGTGGTATAATATGCGATTAACATGCACAGGGCCCTGCGTTTCATTCCCAGAAGCAAAAACAGGAAAAAGAAACAACTAGATTTATAATGGCAATACCAGAACAAAGTTTAACAAATTTTGGGTAGTCAACTCTTTTTATTGGGGGGGGGTACCAGAGATCAAACCCTGGGCACTCTAACTCTGAGCTACACCCCCAGCCCTATTTTATTTTTAATTTGGAAACAGGGTCTCACCAAATTGTTGAGTCTGGCCTCGAACCTGTGATCCTCCTGTCTCAGCTTCCTAAATCCGGGGATTCCAGGCATGCACCAGCATGCTTGGCTTTGGTAGTGACTTCTAAGGTACATTTTAGTGGTGTCTGTTTATTTTTGGCAAAAATAAAAAAAAAAAGATTCCATAGATGCGCATCTGAAAAAAAATAATAATAATAAAAAAGTTTCCACTGTGTCATTAAGACTTCCTGACTTCTTGTTTGCGGCACCAAGGAGCGCGCCTGAATGCGCATGATCAATGTTCATTAAATGCACTAAAATGACAGGTCGCAACTGGGCGCCACGCTCAGGCGCAGCTGAGCTCGCCTTAATGAATAAATGAAGCGCGTGCCCCCAACAGCAGTTGCACCAGCCACAACTTTGCATTTTGACACTCGACCGCTCTTAGGAGCCTGTCCAAAATTGTCCATTTGGAAGGAAAAAAAAAAACTATAAAGGCACAAACTCGTGAGGCTTTCCAAAGGGCACTTAGGAGCGTCTCGGGAACATCGCTTCTAGGAGTCAGGCTGTGCCGAGATGAATCAATTATTTAGTTTTTGATTGCTTATCAGTTCATGGCCATTGGAGTGCGTTCAAAGTTCATTCTGCTAAAACCATGGCATCGCCTTACAAGCTAAATGCAAAGTTGATGTGAACAAAGACGGCGGCCCACGCCAGCCCTGCTCTTTCGGGTTGGCATAGAAATCCAGGTTCGGCACCAGCAACCCAGGACAGGTGGCAAACAAGGACAAAGGGAATTATTTCCTGGACGACAAAGGACTAACTAATTTTCAGGAAATGTTGTATCCCTTTGCTCCCTCCCTGTGGTAAAGTGTCCTTTGAAACCATGTCAGTGTAAGCCACTAGAAAAAAAAAAAAGAGAGAAAAAACAAGAAATTAACAGCTCTGTCTTTATGTCTAAAGATCTCTACGTTTTGTGCCAAAGGACTAAATCCTCTAAAATTTGGAATCATTGCAAGGACATATGAAAGTTCAGTGAAATGCTAAAATGAATTCCTGTGTCCCGTCCAGGTCAGCAATAACGACACAGAGAGAAAAGGGATCCGGGTTCGCGGCCAGCCTCAGCTACTTCAGTGAGGCCCTCCGCAACTTAGTGAGACCCTGTTTCAAAATAAAGAATCAAAAGAAGAAAATAGGGCTGGGGTATAGCTCGGAGGTAGAATGCCCCTGGGTTCAATCCCCAGTACTGCCACAAAAAATTAATAAACAGATAGTAATATTTGACCCAATTCTGCTTATTTTCCTGATACAGGTGGCCAGGAATCCAAAGACACTTGCTACAGCAAGTCATGTAGCATTTATCACTACAAAGACACCTGTGTTTTTCAGGCCTGATGAAGAGGCCAGCGTCTATTTGCAGCTGAAGGAAGTCTGGACAACTCAAATTTGGATCTCCAATTTTATCAAAGCCCACAGGGTTAGACATATCAATCCTGGGTCTTCGGAACCACTCCTGTTCCTAACTGGAAGACATTTAAAAAGTGGTAGGGCCGGGCATGGTGGTGCACGCTTGTAATCTCAGTACTCGGGAGGCTGAGACAGGAGGATCGTAGGTTCGAGGCCAGTCTCAGCAATTTAGCGAGACCCTTCGCAACTTAGTGAGACCCTGTTTCAAAATAAAAAATAAAATGGGGCTGGGGGTGGAGCTTGGTGGTAGAATGCCTCTGGGTTCAATACCCAGTACCCCCCCAAAAAAGGGGGAGGGAGGGGAAGGTAGTTCAACCACTGGACTAGATATTGGAAAAGTTTTGTGAGGAAGATAACGTTAACACACTGACTTAAAAAATCGATCTGCTGTCCTTCCCTGGGCCACACTCTGGAGGTGGTTAAAACCCTCCTCTAATTTGGTCTAAGGGTCACCCGGGGACATCTTGCACTACCTTTTAACTTGATTTTAAATTTCAGAGTTCAGAAGGATGTGACTGCCCAGAAAAGCTAGCTACAGAGGCAGGCACAATCCCACAGGGGGCTAACCGCGTGCACCAATGTTCAGATGTCACCTGGTGTGGATGACTTCCACATGGAAGGCCAAAGCTCCGATGCCTTCCCTCCTGGACTCTCTCTCCAGTGCTCTTGAGAAAATGGCGCTATCTCTGTGTGACTCCAGTTTGTCACTGGGGAAATGGCAAGAATAGTGCTGTCCCAAAGATGGCCCGAGTATGACATCAGGGAGTGTCTGTACAGTTCCCAGCGTTTATCTTGACAGAGTGAAGGTTTGGGACTCAGCATTAAGATTATAAATGACCTTGGCGTTCAGCCTATCTTGGATGCATGGATGTCAGACATAGGGGAGACAAATACACCATTCAGCAGAAGGCCCAGTGAAGTCACAGCAGGGGCTCGGTTCTGACTGTCTGGTGCGGCCCAGGAGAGCAGAAAGAGGAAGTTAAGTTGCACAATAGAGCTGGGTGTGTTGGTGCATGCCTGTAATCCCAGTACTTGAGAGGCTGGGGCAGGAGGATTGCGGCTCCAGGCCAGCCTCAGGAATGTAGGGAGACTCTCAGCAATTCAGTAAGACCCTGTTTCAAAATCAATCAATCAATCAATCAATCAGGCCTGGGGTGTAGCTCTGAGGTAGAATGCCCCTGGGTTCAATCCACAAAACTAAAAAAAAAAAAAAAAGAGGTAGGGTGTAGTGGGAGACGTGGGGGTCACTGAATGTGCTGCCCTCAAATGGATTAATGCTGGTCTCTTGGAGTAAGTTATTTCTCACCCAAACAGGATATTATAAAAGACTGAGCCTGACCAGTGTGTGGCTCTCTGGCTTTCTGTCTCACCATACAATCTCTTCCATGTGAGTTTCTGCCACTGTGATGCCAGCCATCATGAGACCCTCCCCAGGGGCAAGCAGAAGCAGGCACCATGCTCCTCGACCTCCAGATAAACCTTTTTTTCTTACAAATTACCCAGCCCCACATATTTTGTTATAGCAATGTGAAACTGGCTTGTACAGCTCATTTGAAACAGAACTGAAGTAGATCATAAAGCAGGCGATCCTGCAGAGAAACTCAGTAAGTGCAGAGAACGGGTGTTTATACTGCGTATCTTAGAGTTCACGGTTGAGGACTACTCCTGGGGCACGTCAGTTCTCTTCATTTAAAGCTCAGTTATGCATGGGAAGAATGCATTTTCCCGCAGTTTAGGGAAAGAGTCTGGAGGAACAAAGCTGCAGCTTCTAGAATTTGGAAGTCCTCAAGAACAGATATGAGCATGCAGGAAAGGCACAGACAGCACCAGCCACAGAGAGTCATGGTGCTGGCTCAGACTCTTGGTGTGTATTAGCAACAAATTCCAGGTAATTCCTAATACTCTCCATACCACGCTATCTTGAAGGCATTCTGCCTTTTGGCAGAATCGACATGTTGGGACTATTCACCTTGTGTTATGGTTAGATGGTGAATGTCCCCTGAAGAGCTCATGTATTATTGTTCAGAGAGGATGTAGTTAAGTCATAAGGGTCATTATCTCATCAGTGGATAAAGTCATTGTGAAGGATTTACTAGGTGGTCACCTAGGCAGGTGGGGTGTGGCTGGAGAAGGTGTATCCATGGCGGTGTGGCCTTGGGGACTGTGCTTGTGTCTTTCAATCCCCTTGCTTGCTCTCTTGCTTCTGGCAGCCATGATGTGAGAGCAGAGACCTTGCTCTCTCCTTTTCTCTGCTTCCCGTCGCCATCCCCTGAGCTCTGCAGACCTGGCCTCACATGGACTAAACCCCCAAATCTCCAAAAACTATGAACAAATAAATCTTCCTTCCTCTAAGTTGTGTGGTCAGTTTTCTAGGATTGTAGCAATGAAAATGTTGACTGAGACAACTTGTAACTAAAAATTATTTTCATCAATGATGGTAATCATGACGATTCAATAGTATGAAACTGTAAGGAAATGAATATTTGAGCTGCGGTGGTTACATGTATTTGTGTCTATGAGGAAGGCAGAGACACATAGATCCTGGAAACGATGTTTAGATACACGATTGCTCCTTTGAAGATATACTGGATTTGCTTGCAACAAGGAGGCCTTTGGTTCTGCCCAGGCTCCCTTAGCATAGACTTTCCTCCTCCTCCTTCTCCTCCTCCTCTTCCCCCTCCTCTTCCTCCGCATGACACCATGTTACATTTGCTAGTGGAAGTTTTAAAAATCAGTTTGAAATTGTATTTTAGATTGATTCACCCAATGCCATCTGACATGTAAGTGCTTTATCTTTTGGTGGCAGACTTCTCAATTTGCCCCATCCTATTATATCATCCATGTTACAATTCACTCAGATGCCAGCGTGTCCTGAGTCGCTGAGCTGGAAGGGGCTCGCAGAGATCAGTGTGCTTCATCCCTTGCCTAGGGACCAGTCAATGGCAGCTGTACCCCAAATGCATGAGGCTCCACGAAGGCAGAGCTCCCTTCCCCACCCGTCTTGATTTCTTTTTAGGCCACTTCCAGCTCTTTTTATTAACTCTATTTATCCCTGAACACTATAAAATATTAATGAATTGGGTGTTGTAAGACACAAAAAGCTATGTCATAGTGGAATACGGATGATATCTGGAGCTTCCCACCCAATGGAATTTGGGGTACATAATGCATGCAATGAAATCGCCTGTCACATGACTGATTAGTTGCAATAAAGGAACATTCACTATCATTCAAAGCAGCTGGCATTTTCCATTATTGGGAGAATCCAACTTCTAGAAATTATTTTTTAAAATGTGAACCCTGTACCCGGTTAACTCTACCTATTAATCTTATACCTGTACCCTGCAGTGAAACTTAAATCTACTTTGACCATAAAATCTTTGGGACGTTATTTATTTGGGGGCAGGGGCTTAGCACCCTTGTCTTGGTACAAGAATCAAGGGTTCATCTCCTTGGAATATAAACACTGCGATAAGAAAATCACAAGCTTTTAATTCTTCCTTTTCTTTATGATGCAAGCCTGCACCGATTTAAAATGGTATTGATTCGCTTTGTCAATTCAATGTCCCAGACATCGTTTTATGTGTTATTTTTTCTTAATATAGTACCTCCTGTCTTTTAAATATAAGAACCGCTGAATGATTTCCTTTTGTGCTAAAGCTAGATGTCCTTTGCCAAAGTAGGATATTTCTTCTGCTTCTTTATTTTCGCTTGATCAACGGTTATTAAATATGCAAATTCAACTGCCAAATTACAGCTTCATGCTGACACTAAGTAATGTTGAGGAGGGTCTAAGGGGACAGGAAGTGGATACTGCTATAGGGCTAACTTCAACTGTAGCTAATGGTTTAATAGTCATTTTAGTACCTCGGCCGTAGCAGTTGTGTGCTATGAACCACAAGTCTTAGAGTCTGGAAATACTCTGTTATTTTAAAGAGGTGGCTCTAATCTCTTTTATGTATGACCATTCTTAAAAAAGAGAATTTATTTTAGAACAGTTCTAGGTTCACAGCAAAACTAAGTGGAAGGCAGAGACACTCCTCATAAATCCCCGGCTCCTACAAATCCATACCCTCCCATCACCCACATGCCTTACTAGTGGTCCATTTGTTGACATCATGGAATCTACAGGCACATCATGATCGCATGGGGTTCATGGCTGACAATTGGGTTCACTTTGGATGTTGTTCATTTTATGGGTTTAGAAGAATGTCTGGTGACATGAATCCACCACTGTCATATCACTCAGAGAGTCTTCAGGGTCCTGAAAATCCTCTGAATTCCACCTGCTGGTCCCTCCCTCCCTCCCTCCCTCCCTCAACATCTGGCAACTGCTGACCCTCTGTTGTCTTCACAGTCCCACCTTTTCTGGAAGGTCGTGGAATTGGAATCATATTCTATGCAGCCTTTTCAGACTGGCTTCTTTCACTTCATGGTATGCATTTACGTTTCCTTCAAGTCTTTTCATGGCTTGATGATCATTTCTTCCTCCCTTCCTTCCTTCCTTCCTTCCTTCCTTCCTTCTTTCCTTCCTTTTTTTGTGTGGTACTGGGGATTGAACACAGGGGCATTCTACCTCTGAGCTACACTCCCAGCCCTATTTTATTTTTTATTTTGAAACAGAATCTCGCTCAGTTGCTGAGGGCCTCACTAAGTTGCTGAGGCTGGCCTCAAACCTGCTATCCTCCTGTCTCAGCTTCCCAAGAACTGAGAAAACAGGCATGTGCCACCATGCCCGACTGCTCATTTCTTTTTGGCACCAAATAATATCCTATTATCTGGATATACCACCAAATATTGATCTGTTACCTTAGAAGAACTTCTTGGTTACTTTCAAGTTTGGATAATTATGTATGAGTAAAGGTGGTATACACAAGCATGTGTGGGTTTTCTTGTAGACATGAGTTTCCAACTTCTTGGGATAAATACAAAGGAGTAACGTTGGTGGATTATATGGTAAAAGGATATTTAGCTTTGTAAGTTCTAGTCTCATGTTAGTAGTTACTTTTGGACAACTGTTATTCAAGAGGTCTGTTGGAAGGTTAATAACAGGAGGAAACAGGAATAGTGAAAATATTTCCACTCAAGACCCTAGAATGAAATAAAAAAGAGTCGAATACAGCCAGATACGGTGGCTCACGCCTGTCATCCCAGTACTTAGGAGACTGAGACAGGAGGATTGCAGGTTCAAGACCAGTCTCGGCAACTTAGCGAGACTTTTAGTAACCTAGCGAGACCTTGTTTCAAAAAAAAAAAAAAAAATAGGGCTGTGGTGTAGCTAGGAGTTAGAATGCCCCGGGATTCAATCCCCAGTACCTCATACATACAAAAAAAATTCAATGCAAACTGATTATTTCTGAATCTAAACCTGACTGAGATTATGGGATTGAGGTTACAGTTTCTGGAACCATCTCGAAATGTCATTAATGATCTTGGTTGGCTTCCTGTACGGCGAGAAGATGGATGGGATTGGAGGGGCTGCATTCTGGTCCTGAATTCTCCACCACCTTCTATTTGATAGAGGCAAGTACTGCGGGACTGTCTCACCATTTTAAGCTTTAATTCTGACAAGAAAGAGAAGAAATAGGGGACATGAATTGGGAAAAGCAAACGTGCCTCTATCGGGTCCAAGACAGATAAACACCTGCAGGGAGCGGACAGCGAGTCACCAAGGAGGTGAGCTGAGTCCCGCAGCTATACCCTGTCTGCCAGCGTTCAATTCTGAAGGTTAACTACCCAGCTGTGGAGCTTCTGAAAGAGGCTGAAGACTCAGGCAGTCAAAAGTCAGGACCCTGGAGAGCTCCTTGATTCGTCTTATATGACAAGTTACACAGATTTTTCAAAAGCCTCCCCCTTTGATATCCCAATTTTCTCATTACGAACACAAGATGGTTAGGTCATCTACCAACTAGCATTTCTGTACATCTAAATTACATTCTACATACGTCATATAAGGCAGATAGCTCTATTATCTCCGATTATAAGATGAAAAATGGATGGCACAGATAAATGACATCGATTTCCCAAGGTCATAAGATTAGTAGAAAAAATATAGGGTTAGAATAAAAAGTGACATAATTTACCATGCTTCAAATTTAACTGTCCTATTCACCAAGTGCTGTGTGCATGCAATGTTCCTATCCCTCTGAGCGTCATTGTGATATATAATTACAATGCACCAAGAAAAGTAGGTTAAAAAAAAGAAGAGAAAAACAAACAACAACTTATCCTCTTCTTTTGGAAGATATAGGCACCTTGATCTGAAATAATCATATTAGAGAATCTACTCATAACTTCAAAAAATGTTTTGTTACATAAAATTATTTTCTGCTTAATATATATTTTTGGTTCTATCTCTACTGGATTCTTTGCTCCGTAGGGAACACCACACATTGGTCTCATACATCTCTTAAAACTCCCAAGGCATGTAATCTATTGCTAGTAAATGGCTGCTGATTGACTATATATTTCTTACCCCCATTTACTTTATACTGAAATCCACAAAGTAGTTAACACGACTAGAGTATATAAATACAAACATCAGTTATAGCTCAGTTTGTTAAGTTTCTACAGCTCTTACCAATGCAGGAGAATATGGCAAAATCCAGAACTCTAAGAAAGTGCCAACATAAATCAAAAAGTAAATTTTAAGCCAGGCACGGTGGATCATGCCTATAATCCCAGTGCGTGGGAGGCTGAGGTAGGAAGATTGTAGGTTCAAGGCCAACCTTAGCAAGTTAGAGAGGCCCTCGGTAACTTAGTGAGACCCTGTTTCAAAATAAAAATATAATAAGGCTGGTGGTATAGCTCAGAGGTAGAATATCCCTGGGTTCAGTCCCCAGTACCACAGAAAACAAAACAAAACAAAACAAAAAAATAAAAGAAGTGAGAACAAATGAGGTCAACAGTATAGAAGTGGAAAATCTTTGCCAGGGTAGGTAGCACATGACTATAATCCCAGTATTTGAGAGGCAGAGACAGGCAACTTTGCAAGGTCCTCTGCAACTTAGTGAGACCCTGTTTCGAAATAAAAAGTAAAATAGGGCTGGGGGTATAGTTCGGCTATAGAACACCCTGGGTTCAATCCACAGTATACACTAGAGCACATGATGTACATACACAAACCTATAAGACTCAATCACTATCTGGAGCATGAAAGGGAGGGAAGGGGGAGGGAATAGGGTGGGATTGGAGGGAGGGCTAAATGTGCAATGTGTGCATGTACGATGTTCATACCCTGACATACAACAAAATGTATAATTACAATGCACCAATAAATGAACATAAATAAATAAATAAATAAATAAATCACTATCAAAAAAGAAAAAGAAAAGAAGAAGAAAAAGAAAAAGAAAAAGAAAAGGGAAGGAAGGAAGGAAGGAAGGAAGGAAGGAGAAAATCTTCAACTTTAGGACGAATATATTATTTTATTAACAGAAGGGGAAAAGAACAAAGAGATTTAAGAAGAAAAAGGCAAATGAAATGGGCAGATTCTCAAACCAAAGCCCTGGATTTCAGAGAAATGTTTAGCAAGCCAAAGTACTTCCCTTTTTATCCATACTAGTGGGCTAAGAATAATGAGATAGGTTTCATCCATTTTCGGCTTTCACATAAAAAATGACCCATCCCATCCCTGCCCTTGAAAACGTTATGACTTTATAAAAGGCACCCAACAATTCCCCACCCTGGTTAAGCCCAGTAGAGACGCTGCACGATTCCACAGCGGGTCCATAAACTGTGATTCTATAAATTTCAGACAGATTACCAGGAGGCCCCAGCGATTAGGATTCCGTGGGTAAAACATTACGGGGTCTTTACAAACCACCACAATCGATACCGTTACACAATACAGCTGCTCCTGGAATGGTCGTTCAAGCTGAGAACGCTAAGGATGGGACCAGGAAACCCCGGGTCCCCTCGCTTACCCTGAACGCGACACAGGACTACATTTCATGCTACAGAGACACGACTACCTGGCTCTCTTTTGTGTCAACGGAGAAGTCAGAATACCGTGTCCCCGGGATAAAAATAGTGGTGCACTTAAGTGAGATACCAAAATAGAACACGATTAAACCTACAGTAACTTGCATTATCCTTAAATATTAGAAATAACGATTGGGGGAAGAGGAAATTGCTTCCCAAGTTTGAAATGTTGCCAAAGCTTTCCAACAAAGTTCTCTCAGTTTTTATCATTTTTTTCTTCCCTCGTGAGCTTTCCTTTTTTTTTTTTTTGGCGGTGTTGGGGATTGAACCCAGGGGCATTCTACCTCTGAGCTATACCCCCAGCCCTATTTGTTTTTATTCTTTATTTAGAAACAAGGTCTCACAAAGTTGCGGAGGGCCTCACTAAGTAGCTGAGGCTGGCCGTGAACCCGGATCCTCTAGTCTCAGCCTCCCAAGTACTGGATTTACAAGCATGTGCCACCGCACCCAGCTATGAGCTTTTCTTTTCTTGAACAGATACATCATTTGGTCTGAGGATTATCGCTGTTACATTATTTAAGCTAGGATTCTCGATCCTATATCCTTCTTTGTGTTATTCTGGGTAGATCTTTGCACTAATATGATGGTAGTTTTACAAAAGCAAGTTTGAAAATTCCCTTCTCTCTTCATAGTCTAAAAAAATTTAAATATGGAAACATATCTATTCAGCCAGGCATGGTGGTGCATGCCAGTCATTCCAGTACTTAGGAGGCTGAAACAGGAGGATCACAGGTTTGAGGCCAGCCTTAGCAACTTAGTGAGACTCTCAGAAACCTAGTGAGACACTTTTTCAAAACAAAAAATAAAAAGGGCTGGGGGTATAACTTGTTGTAACTTGGAGGTAGAATGCCCCTGGGTTCTATTCTTTTTTTGTGTGGTACTGGGGATCGAACCCAGGGGCATTCTACCTCCAACCTACACCCCCAGCCCTATTTTTTATTCCTTATTTAGAAACAGGGTCTCACTAAGTTGCGGAGGGCCTCACTAAGTAGCTGAGGCTGGCCGCAAACCCGGATCCTCTGGTCTCAGCCTCCCAAGTACTGGGATTACAAGCGTGCACCACCACGCCCAGCTAAAATCTATTCTTTGAAAGTCTAGATGTGATAATTTTGGAGAAAGTACTTTTTGAAAATGTTACTGATTTGCTCTACAGTTAATTGTTTAGGCTTTACATTTCATTTACTATGAGCATATTCTTTTATTTCTGATTATATAAGAAGTACATGATCACTATAAAAATAAAACGATTACCCAAAAGAATAGTTTTAATCACTTAAATTCTCAGCCAAAGATAATCACCCATTAGCATTTTAGTGAGAGTCATTTTATGTGTTTCTTTAATGCGTATATGTGGCACTTTTGTTATCTCACTCTTTAAAAATAGCCTTTTTTAGGGGCTGGGGTTATAGCTCAGGGATGAGCAAGGCCCTGGTTCAAGCACTCCGATACAATAAAACAGTCTTTTTATTTCACTGTCTCTTTGAAGCTAGTATGCTTATTTGATTCTTTGATAAGTACTGATGTGGGATCTACTAACCACAGGGCATCATGCAAGGTGGTCTCTGGAAGTATCAAATTAACACCAAAAATGCTTCACTCTGATTGGTGGGAGGAAACACCTACATACATAATTATGTAAACACCTACATAAATAATTCCTGAGGCTGAGACAGGAGGATCATAGGCTGAGGACTGAAACCACAGGCATTGTACTTCTGAGTTACCTCCCCCCGCCCAGGCCTTTCAACTTTTTATTTGGAAACAGGACCTTGCAAAGTTGCTGAAGCTGGTCTCAAACCTGTGCTTCTAATTTTCATGTTCAATTACAAAATTATATACAGTACTTGGAAGGCTGAGACAGGAGGATCACAGGTTCGAGGCCAACCTCAACAACACAGTGAGACCCTCAGTAACTTAGCGAGACCCTGTTTCCAAATAAAAATAAAACAGGGCTGGGAGTGTAGGTTGGAGATAGAATGCCCTTGGGTTCAACCACCAGTAACACACACACGAACACACACACACACACACACACACACACACACACACACACGTTGAGCAAAAAATAAAATTACATATGCAAAGAATAAGAATGAATACATACAAGAAGTATAACAAAATAAGATGAAAGATACTAAAATGACTCAAGGAGCCAATAATCCTATGAAAATTTCAAAGCAAGAGTAAACACATACAATGAGAGAGGCTAGAACGAGGTAGAGAAGGATCTAGAATGGAAAGATAGTGGCTTGTAATGAAGTCGTCCGGGTGAAGGGATGAGAGGTGGTTTCTAGAGCGAGGACGTGGTTGTCATGGAAGCGCCAGCTGTCTATGGAGGGCCTTCCCTTATCAGAGGTAAAAAGGTGGTAAAAAGAGGTAAAAAGGGTGACTATTTAGTAAATGGTGATGCTCTGTCTAAATTTCAATTTGTGAAAAACTATTAATATCATCCTCTCCAAATAGGTTCGTTATACTCTGCCTGACCAAGTTGGTTTTAACAAACTTAAGACTTCACATTAAATATCACAGAAACACTCCCTCTATAACATACGAAGAATGGTCTTCTAGCTGGGTGTGGTGGCGCACACCTGTAATCCCAGTAATAGGGAGGCTGAGACAGGAGGATCGCAGGTTCGAGGCCAGCCTCAGCAACTCAGTGAGACCCTGTTTCAAAATAAAAAATAAAGCAGGGCTGGGTGTGTCGCTCAGAGGTAGAACGCCCCTGGGTTCCACCTCCAGTACCACCATCATCACCAACAATAAAAAGAATGAACTCCAAAGCAAATGTTACAGTCTATGAATTAAACTCATAGACTTGACTCTTCCACAGCCTAGAGAGTTAAAATTTTATAATGATTCTAATATGGTTGCTTGCTTGATACAAAAAAAAAAATTAGAAGCAGAAAACCAGGATGCCTGAGAGGCAGCAGGGGAGAGAAAGTCGAGTTAAAATCATGAGACATGATGGGCCGGGCGTGGTGGCGCATGCTTGTAATCCCAGTACTTTGGGAGGCGGAGACTGGAGGATCCGGGTTCACGGCCAACCTCAGCGCTCTCTCTCTCTCTCTCTCTCTCTCTCTCTC
>PVJS01033732.1:0-21989 GCA_004027185.1 Glis glis
GACCCATGGGCAATTGATTGTAGACACCCGTGCTAAACTATGCTCTTTTAGTAGATACAAGTGGAGAGGTATTTCTTTTGCAGATATATTACTCTATAACTATCATAGAAAAAGAAAATTCAATAACTCATATTGGTACTGTAAGAAAAAATGAAATCATTTCTTGAGACAGTTGTCCATATAGAAATATTAAATCTGTAGTCTACATTGTCAAAATGGCTAAAAGTAAAAGAATCTTCATTCGTTCAAGGGAAAGTTGAAGCCATAACCATGACAATTGGGAAGCACAAAAATATGTAAAATGCCAAAAAACATGATGTGGATTTCAAATTCTTATAATTACCAATAGGTTTGGCAATTAATTTTCTGAATATTAAATAGGACAGAAACTTCTATATACCATATCATTATATATTCAATTAATAAAATATGAGTAATAGTATAAGTTATTATGAATCAATTAATAACTAATTTCTAGAATCTGGACTCATCACTTTTATGTTGTTCAGAATTTGAACATAATAATCAAGGAAATATATTGCAATATGAAGACTACATCATTTGTAAAAATCAAATAATCTGATGATTTTTCCATTGTATTAAATCTGTATTTTATCAAGCTGCATAATCTTTGTGGCCTGTTATCTTATGAATTAGTAATTTTTATATGCAAATTAGCTTTGGAAAAAAGTGATTGAGTTCTTTTCTTCCCCTGCCCTCTATAATACACTCAAATAAATCCTTATGGTGTTCAGGGTAGAATAAAATGAGACACACAGAAAGAATATGAACTTTTGCATTAAAATGATTCAAGAGAAGATAGTATGTTCACCTTCATTGAGAAATGTTAAGACCACCTACTCAGGCAAAGTTGTCAATCAACTTTGAAAATAGCATTTTCTTCAATGTTTTCTGTTCCTTCTTCCTTCTAGTTTCCTCTTATTTTCCTTCCTCTATTCTTTTTTATTTATGTTCATTTATTGGTGCATTGTAATTATACATTTTGATATATGTCAGGGTATGAACATCATACATGCACACATTACACATTTAGCCCTCCTTCCAATCCCACCCTATTCCCTCCCCCTTCCCTCCCTTTCATGCTCAGGATAGTGATTTGAGTCTTATAGGTTTGTGTATGTACATCATGTGCTATAGTGTGTTTCCCTCCACCTCTCTCCCATCTCCCTCAGTTAGGTCACCTTCTTTGTCCATCTAAAGATTTATTCTTCTTCCCTTCTAAGTCCCATTCTATCTAGCTACCACAGATTAGGGGGAACATCCGATTTTTTACTCTTAGTGACTTACTAATGTCACTTAGCATGATGTTCTCTAGTTCTCTCCATTTCCCTGCAAATTATGTGATTTTGTTCTTCTTTATTCTTTTTTTTCATTCCTAGACATTGTTTTTTAACTGACCATTTCATGTTCTAACATGTTTTACATCTATCCTAGATACCCCATACAAATCATGCCTTATCTTCTAAATAACTTTTAACCAAGCTGAACACACTTTGTTCTAAGACTGGTCCAGCAGGCAGCTAGGGAGTACTTATTGAATAAATGATGTAGCAGAAGGATGTGCAAATAGGAGTGATTTTTTTTTTACTTCAGAGTTTTCAACCTACTATGTGTTTAGAGTAACAGTGGAACATTGTTCCATAAAATGACCTTTGCTTATAGCATTTCTGTATTGTGATGATTTTAACTCATTTTTAAAAATATGGTAACTATTTGTATCATTTTGGCCAGCCCAAAGTCTTACTCCAGACTTTTCCCATGCAATTGCATTCAGATGTCATTTTACATCTTTCTTTTGTACTGCACAGCACAATTCATTGATGACTTAGGAGTCTTTGATCTAAATACATGTGAGACTGACCGCATGGCCTATTGCCTATTTTTCAAATAAATGTAATAATTTTGCATGTACTTTAATAAATATTTCTTTTTACAATGCCAGTGTATATAGGTTTAGTAGTTATAATGTGTACTGAGTAAATGTCTCAACCCATATACAGGGATCTTACTGTGATAAATGGAAATTTTTCCTTCTATTCTATTAGAAGCAAAAATAAAAGGATCAATTCATTGTGTTTATAATAAAGAAAACATTTGATAGGTTTCCATGTTCCCTACCTGAATAAAATGTTTGAAATCCCTCTAAATCTCATGGCCTAGGTGGAAACCCAGTTTTACACCTCTCTATTGAATATTACTTGGAAAGAAGGAATGACTCTGTCTAGACCGTCTTTGATATTGTTACAAATTTCTGCTAGGTTTCTTCCCATTTTCACTATTGTGATATTGTGAACTGACCTGGTTCTGGAAAGCCCCTCTCTAGGAATACTTGAGGGAAGGGGCAGAGATAAGAGATAAGAGGGAAGGCTATCTCACTGAACACCCAAACTCAGAGAAAGCTCCCATTCTGTGTCTTCTTTTCTCCCTTGTCTCCCAGGATTTTTGACACCCCCATTTTTTTTTTGTGGTACCGGGGATTGGACGCAGGGGTGCTCTACCTCCGTGCTACGCCCCCAGCCCTACTTTTTTATACTTTATTTTTTATTTATTTATTTATTTATTTATTTATTTGTGGTACCGGGGATTGAACGCAGGGGCATTCTACCTCCGCGCTAAGTCCCCGGCCCTAATTTTTATACTTTATTTTGAAACCGGGTCTCACGAAGTTGCGGAGGGCCTCACTAAGTAGAGAGGGAAAGAGAGACAGGGAGAGAGAGAGAGAGAGAGAGAGAGAGAGAGAGAGCTGAGGCTGGCCGCGAACCCAGATCCTCCGGTCTCCGCCTCCCAAAGTACTGGGATTACAAGCGTGCGCCACCACGCCCGGCTGACACCCCCATTTCTATCCCAAGTCTTTATATTTTCCAAATTCTGTGCCATTCTTTCTGGTAAATATCTTGTCCTGATTCTGGAAAGATAATGTCCAAGGGAGAAGTGAGATATAAGTAGGAAGATGATCGTTCTACAGGTCATCCTCTATCTGTGAACTTTTCGTCTTTCACTTTGGAACTGGACCCACCTGCCCTTCATAGTCCAACTGGTTTTTGTTTGTTTTTTGGTACTGGATAGTAAACCCAGGGGCTTCTACCTCCTAGCTTCACCCCCATCCCTATTTTATTTTTATTTTGAAACAGCATCTCCCTAAGTTGCTGAGTGTCTCACTAAGATGCTGAGATTGGTTGTGAACCTGCTATCCTCCTGTCTCAGCCTCTCAAGTACTGGGATTACAAGCATAGGCCACAGTGACCAGCTAGTCCAACTGGTTTTACAATAGTGGAGCTCCTTTTTATTCCTGTTTGGTTTTTTGCATTCTATTCTTTAGTTCAAGGAATATAGTTTGAAGTCTGCCTTGTAAAACATGAAATGTTTTCAAAAGAATGACAGAACTGTTAATTCTGGACCAGGATAGGTGGAGATATTTCCATTAAAATATGAGTGTAACTATATATATATATATATATATATATATATAC
This sequence comes from Glis glis, assembly GCA_004027185.1. Lineage (NCBI taxonomy): Eukaryota > Metazoa > Chordata > Mammalia > Rodentia > Gliridae > Glis > Glis glis. The sequence continues at coordinate 3,492 of PVJS01033732.1, forward strand.
ATATATATATATTAATGTGTGTATCTATATATACACAATATTTTATACATAATGAAAATTGAGTAAGTATTGAATCTATCTATCTATATATATGCATATAATATATATATATATATAATCTTTGTGTGTGTATATGTATGTGTTACTGGAGATTGAACCCAGGGGCATTCTATCTCTCAGCTAAACCTCCAATCCTTTTTTTGTTTTGAAACAGGGAACAGGGTCTTGCTAGGTTGCTGAGAGTCTTGCTATGCTGTTGAGGCTGTCCTTGAACCTGCAATCCTCCTATCTCAGCCTCCCAAATACTGGGATTACAGGCATGCACCACCACGCCTGGCTAAGTATTGTTATAGTAAAAATACCAACTCTTTCTATTAAACTTTGCTGTCAAACGGTATTTTGTAAGCATTTTGGGAGGATTAAAAGTAAGAGATAGTAAGAAAATATGTAACTTCTTGACTGAATTCCAATAAGAAAAGAATTCTTTCATAAAATGAATTACACTGCATAAGAAATCAGTATTCTGAAGGACATCTGGGTGCAAGGCCTCAGGGATCATACTGAAGAAAAATGATCATTCAGAGTAAAAGTTACAAGATAAATGTCTTTAGTCACGGTTTTCAAAGTGACTTTTTTGCCTCTTATGGAAAGCAAACTGCTAGTTTCTAAACTTTAAAATTCAATTTTGGTGAATAAGCCTAAAGATGTTATTAAAGATGCAGAATGTTACTAAAGATGCAGAATGTTATTTTAAGTTATTCTGTTCAGCAAAGCAAAAAGAACACAATTAATAACAATGCTTTTTTGCTGATGCTTATCAACATTTTGTTTATAACAAAATGAGAGCTTTAAACTATTTTAAACTTAAGGATTTTTTTTTAGGTTTAGACAACACATTACAGAGTTGTTAAATCTAAGAATAATATAAACTTTACAGTCATGAGCTGTCGCATGTCCTAGTTCCAGTTCAAAAATAGAGGATGACCATAATGCAAGGCCATCCTATAATGTAGGAGATGACACTACAATGTTCAAACTTTATTTTCAACCAATGAAAAAGATTTCTCAATAGCACTACTCCATCATATGGAACATAATTAATCTGGGCATAGTGGCACACACATGTAATCCTGGTTATTGGGAGGCTGACACAGGAGGATCACAGGTTCCAGACCAGCCTCAGCAACTGAAGGAGACCCTGTTTCAAAATAGAAAATAACCGTGGGCTGGGGGTGTAGCTCAGAGGTAGAATACCCCTGCTTTCAATTCCCAGTACCACAAATAAGTAAATAAGTAAAACATAATTAAACAGTGTTTAAGGAGATGTCATGAGTAGAAATGTCTGAAAAGCATCCAAAATTGATGCAGATCAAAGCTGTCTCAAGTACAAGACCAAAGTGACAGGACTTGATGCATCAGGTTGGTCATAGTAGAATGACTGTAGTGCTAGGACATTTGTGCCATATAGCAGATGTTCCTAAATGTTGATCGGCTCCACCAGAGTTAATGTTAGTACTCCCATTTGTTCAGTTTTACAAAAGAATAAAGTACAATCTTTAAATGAGAAAAATCATAAACCCCAGGGTGAAATCACAATTCTCTTATGTGGTAGGCTGAGATAAGAGGATCGAAGGCTGTGATATAGTGTGTGTGACTACCCCACATAAACTGCCTGAAATGGTTTTGCAATGCTTCCAGTGCTAATACTACTAATAAACACTTTCAAGCTGGGTGTGGTGAAGCATGCCTGTAATCCCAGTACTCTGGAGGCTGAGACAGGAAGATCTCAGGTTCAAGGACAGACTCAGCAATGTAGTAAGACTCTCAGCAACTGAGCGAGACCCTGTTTCAAAACCAAAAATTAAAAAGGACTGGGGATGTAGCTCGGAAGTAGAGTGTTCCTTGGTTCAATCCCCAGTGCCACAAAATAAATAAATAAGTAAATAAATAAATAAATAAATACTTTCAGTAGTTTCTATATCAATCTTGTGAAACAGATAGGATAGTGTATTGGACAGGGTTCTCTAGATTAACAGAATACACAGAATGAGTATATTTTAAAAAAGGGATTTATCAGATGGGCTTACAGTTTGAAGCAATGTAGTCCCAGGTTCTGACTGCACGTGGAGAGTCAGAGGAACCAGTAGCTGGTCAAGCGGTCTAAGAGCTGGAGTCTTAGGATTGGAGCAACCACTAATTCAGTCCCAGTCCAAGATGTGAAGATCAGGAAGCTTCTTCGGAGAAACGATGGTGAAGTTTCAGTTCCAAGAGCTGGAGGCCGAGAAGATCAAGAAGCTCTTCAGAGAAAGGCGAAGCCGGTGGCCGACGATCTCAGGCGAGAGCAGATGCTTTTTCCTTGGAAAAAGTCGCACGCATTCTAGTGGCTTCTCCCTCTTTATCTAAGTCCATACCTATCAGAATCCTGCTGCCTACATTCAGGGCAGGGCTTTCTCTTTAATCTGCTGTTACACACCCAAAATCACATAATCTTGGGTGTGTCATGATCAGGTCAAGTTGACAACCTAGATTAACTATCACAGAGAGTTATTATTATCATCAGTTTTTTAACAAAAGATAGACCCAGAATAACAAGTACTGCTTGACACTACTTTTATGTCCTTTTAAATTTTAGATTTCCAAGACTTTTTTTATGTAAGGTCTGGGATGAATGTGGCAGGATCATTTACACATAGTGAACCATAAAATATTCTGAGTCTCGCTCATTGTTAAATAAAACCTGTGCACTTCTACTCAGTTCTACAGCTATTAAAGCTGTTGTCACCACCATAGAGCACCATGTCAGAATAATACTGAAGGGTAAATGCATGTGCTTTTCGACTTCTTGTTATAGAGGCCGAACATTTCTTCTAAAGTTATATTTTAGAAAATAATTGAGTAATTTGAGAAAAATACCACAGTGCTTATCTTTTTCCTTTCAAAACATTTTTACTATGCCCTTATCCGAAACTGATATAAGTAATTTGTAATTTGATACATTACTCATTTCTCATATTAATAAAAATAATTTAGGTGCTTTGACTTCATTTGGAGAGGTCCCTCCTTTCAGCATGGAAGTTATGTCCATATACCAGCAGGTAGACATACCTCTAAGATAGCCAGCTTGGACTATACGAGGGATAAAGGAAATGCCATGAGTTATCTAGTCCAGAGCACCTCCCTCATACCGTCTTAGTTTTTCTCATTCACATGTCACTGTAACCAACTTCATAGCCTTCTAAAATAATCTATGGTGGTGTCTCAGGCTGTATTATTTGCAAGTTAATCAAATAATGTTCCTAGTTATTCTCATTTCTTTTATTATTTAACATATCTGTATTTATTTCTTATTTATTTTTGTCCATGCCTTCATTTAAAAAATTTCATGTCTTCTATTTATTTGATATTTATCTCTAAAACTTCGTTTAAAGTAAATTTAGCCTAGTAGCATATGGCTGAGTAGAATTTTAATATTAAGATCTTCCAGTCCTACATGTGTATTTGAATGAATAATTTCCATTCGTATTCTTTATATATTTTATTAGAAAGACTATCCTTCTAATTAATGCAGAGGATGAAGTTTAAGGCAATATAAACTTTTTATGATACTTGGCAGATTTTAGTATGTAATTATGCACTTACTCTGGAGACATATATATAAAACTTTCATATTTTAATGAATTTTCATATATGTTGCTTTCATATTTTAGTGAAATTCTGTAAACATTAAATTGTGTCTATGTAAATATCCTTGATAACTCTGTTCAACAACATATCAATTTCTGCTTGTTGATGTTTATCACTCTTTGCTTTTGACAAGAAAATTATATTTTTCTAGGTTCAGTTAATTGAAACCAGGATTTTGCCTCCCTGAGAACTCTTAATGAGAAAAAGAGGTTATAATATTCATTAGAATTCGTAATATGACAGTGTGGAATTTTCCACAAAGAACTGCTGCTTCCAGAGTAAGGTCTCTGAGTGAATCAAATACATGATGCTATGTGGAAAAAAGGTGGTGATTACTGAGAAGAGCACATCTGTTCATCTCAGGCTTTGGGAATTAGGAAAGACCTTTATTTGAGCTACATAGTATGTAGGGGAAGTACATGGATTTCATGTCTGATTAGTTATTATATCTAGTTATGAGTTGTCAGTAGACAGGCAGACTTGTCATCTATGTTTAGAATGTCAGGAAGCATCCCTACTAGTTGTTGTAACTGAGACAGGATGGAACTTGTGTCTACAGTGCATTCCAGTTCCAAAACTGAGCGAGTTTGGTTTTCTCACTCATTCTTTAAATGGCATATTGCTTGTTTTTGGCAAATGAAAATTGGCAGGTGATTGATGAGCTACACCAGTTTGGAGACATCTCTTGCCATATTGCTGACAAATTTTGCTTCTTCCTCCCATACAGACTTTTAAAGGACTCAAATAATTCAGTGACTTAGGAGGATGAGTGACAATAATAGCAGAAAGATTGGCACCTGGCCTCCAGCATCATTAGCAGCTCTATGCCAATAATGGAAATACATATTCAAAATCAATCCTTTTTTTAATTTAAGGAACATTTTGAAATTAAAGTTAAGGGTGTTTCAGGATCACTTAAATCAGATGAACAAATGTGACATCAATAATAATCACATAGATCTAATTTAATGGAATATAAGTTAAAACAAACAAATAGAACGCTCATTTGGTATGAGTATTAAACTACCCACAAAAAGCTGCCACACCACCAATAATAATATATACTTCTTTATATTCTCATTCTTAAATATCCATATAAAAATGATTATACATGGAACCTACTAATGCCTTTTGATCAAAATACCTAATAGAAAAAAAGATGACTCTTGAAATTGTAAATAATTTTGGAAAACACAAGGTTAGGGATTTTACAAGTTTGTCCACAAAGTGAATAAAGTAAGTACCAAGCATAAATATAGGCAATAATCTTAGTTTGGTAACTATGGAAGATAGAATTTCCATGATAGGGTCTTAGAGAAAAGAAAGACATAAAGTTGTCCTTTATAAACTTGTCTCATTAATTTTATCAGCATATAATGTAACAGTTGCTTTTTAATGGTTTAAAAGTGTGGTTTTACCATTTTTAAGAGTTGGAATAGCTTTTCTTTGAAATAGAAACCACAGGCATACCATTTTGAAACTACATCTAATATATGGCATAGGTGAAATAATTACTGAGGATGACATGTAGTAATTGGGTCTGTAACTCCAATTACCCTGAGGCACTGACTCATTTAGACTTATGCCTTTATTCATCAGGTTTGTGAGATAAGCTTTTCTGTAGAAATAAATCCAGACTATCTTCCCTTGAATTCAAGGATTCCTCAACTCTCCTCTCCAGAGAACCGGCAAGAAATCATTGAATTATTTGCTAATTGTGAGCAAAATTTGTATTGATTTTCTTCTGTCTCTCTAGCTGATGTTAATAGCATCATACCTCAGGTCACTAAATACTTTTGCAACACCATCTAATTGTCAAAGAATCACTTACTAAGATAAAATTGTAGACATCAAAGACACGCACACAATGAGGACAGAGTAAATATTCTTTCTTATGTCTCTGGCTCATATGGTAATATTATGCAATGTATATTACCTAATTTTAAACCAGTAATAATTTGAAAGAATATTAAAACACCCGAGGACTGCATCCACAGAAATGTACAAAAAATAAGCATTTATCCATATTTTTATTATGTTATTTCCTTTGAGGAGTTAAAATGCATAACTTTTACTTTTCTTTGAAAGCCCTTTATGTAAATAAAAATAGACATTGCATATTTTTACAGTGTTCAAAGCTTATATGTGGTTTATAGTAAAATAAATCTATTTCCATGTATTATAATTTCTACAATACACTAGTAGAGTATTTTAAATTAAAGATGCATGTCAGTTCTGTTCACTGATACACAAAACTATTGCTCAATAAATTTGACTAAATTTAGTAAAATATAGTGGTGGAAAAAATAGAAAACAATCCTTTGGATGCTCACAATAGGCTTTTACATGGGGAAAGCCATTCCTCTCATGGCCCCTAAATAGCTGTTAAAACCAATGTACCTCGTCTTTGACATCTGTTTGAGCAGAATGAATCCATTTTAAATCCCCAAATCACTTTCACTGTGACAGAATGCAGTAAATGAAGCAAAGTGGTTTGGGGAAATGAGAAAGTGTAAACAAGCCAATCAGATGCTATTTAATTTCCTGGAGGGTGAGAAGTTTTCTTAAGGAAAAGTTAAATCAGAATTTGATAAAGGAAAATGTACTTAGAAACCATTGCTATTTAACAAAACTTTTCTCAAGTAGAGTGAGATTTAAATTGATATTATACTCAAAAATATGTCATAGCAACAGCCAATACTAACAACTTGTTTAACACTTTTATTGACTCTTCCATGAATAGCTGTTCTGTCTACACAGGGCTAAGGTACCATTAATATGTTTGATCAAGCATGCTATACTGAGAAACATGGTATACTGAATGGTGTGTGCTACAGATTGAATGTAGTTTGTCCCACAAGGGATCATGTGTTGAAGGCTTAGTCCCTGGTGTAGTATTGTGAAGAGGTGGAGACCAATGGGAAATCCTTAGCACAATAGGGTTATGCCCTCAGAAAGGATGAGGGTAGTTCTCATAGTATCCCTGAGTTAGTTCTCTTAGTATTACTGTAAAAGAAAAAGCCTGGCCACTCCCCAGCCTCTTTGGCTTCCTGTCTGGTGATCTGACTTCTTTTGCCCACACACTACTATGATTGTGATGTCATCCGCCCTGAGGCTTTCACTGGAGCTGAGCTGGTGCCATGACATGCTGGTGCTATGCCCTAGAACCTCTCCAACTTTCAGCTAAATAAACCTCTTCTATAAAGAAGCTTGCCTCAGGGATTTTATTATAGTAACAGAAAATTGACTAATATGCCATGTGTTAGAATAGTAGATTCTTGGGCTGTTTTTTTTCTTCAGTAATGATAAGGATCTTATTCAGTATTTCTATTGAGTTGTTAATGCATATTAAATTCCAGAAACATTAAATTAAGAGACACTTTTAAGCATTAAAGTTTCCATTTACTAAACTAAAGCTTTTGGTGCTAAGGATGAAATCCACATTTTCTACCACTGAGCTATACTCATAACCCCTATCATAGGTTTATAATTATTCCTACTCTGCTTTGTGACCCCATGTAATGTGCTCATGTAATGCATCTGGAGAGACACATAGGTTCATAAGATGCACTATTCAAATTACAGAAAAAAAATCGACATCACGCCTAGCTTGGAATGGAGTTCATGGTTGACATTCAAACAATTCTTGTAGGAATATCAGTGGTAGTTTCCTTTGAACTAATAGCATTTTTTTCTTTAAATCAGAGTATAGTTAAGATCTCATCTGTTTGTTCCAAAATCAAGGTTGCTAAATTGAGAGCTTCTAGAGCACAACACAATAGAGAATCCATAAATTGTATACATTTGGTAGTCTTGTTTTTATCTTAAAAATATCTCTGAGAGATACCATAAAAGATGGAGACAAGTGTGTACAATGTTGAACCATTTAAGGCTACATGTGTGAAGAATGGTTTTTGATATAGATTTTTATTGTATATAAAAATTGGAAAGCATCACAGTAAAAATTAACGTTATGGTAGGCAGTGTTGGCAACCCAAGTACAATGATATCATCCATCCTGGCCCTTATATCGTTGGTGAAGTGATTTTACCAATTCTCCTATCAAGAGGAGGAGTCCATTTCTCCATTTCTTGACTCTGGACTAGTCTTGAGACTTGCTTGACTGACTGGATACAGTGGAAGGGATCTGCTGTGCCTCTACTTCATGGGGCCTTGCTGAGTCCTCATTTGTCTTCTTAGAATATTGATGTCCCTTGTCCAATAATCTGGCTTAGAACATTTGAAGTTGAAACAATGGGTAGAGTGGAATAACTATGCAACTATAGTTGTCTCGGGGACCATAATCAGAAATGTGAATGAGGCCATCTTTAAACATCCAGCCCAAGTAAAGCGACTTGGATGACTGTAGGTGGATGAGTAGCCCCAAGCAAGAAAATTAGCTGAAACTATCCACTCAGCAAATCGCTGACCTACACAAGTGTAAGCCAATGAAATGTTGTTATTGGCCATTAAGTTAGACTGTGTGTGTGTGTGTGTGTGTGTATGTATGCATGCGCATGCCATAACTGGGGATTGAATGCAGGGGAGTTCTGCCTCTGAGCTATACCCCCACCCCATTTTATTTTATGTTTTATTTTGAAACAGGGTCTCACTAAGTTGCTACAAGCCTCACTAAGTTGCTGAAGCTGAGGCTGGCTTCGAACCTGTGATCCTCCTGTCCAAGTACTAGGATTGCATATATGTGCGATGCCTGGCTAAATTGGACTTTTTTTAAGCTGCTAAGTTTTGGGGTGATGAAACAGCAGTAGTTAACTCATGGATACACCTTTTACTGGAAATGATAGGTACTAATGATGCCTGTGTACCTTTCATTATCTAGTACAGAATGAATATTAAGGAAAGATTACTGAATCAAATGACATGAAGTGATAGAAGACTTGGATTCAAAAGATTAGTCATTTCATTGGGGAACTGGACAAAGGAACCATATCATTTACTGAACTTATGTCTACAAGAGTCACTCACCTCTTGCTAAATTCTAGATTTGAGACCAATATTAATTTTTTTCCTCATAAAATCATTTATAAGAGCCAAGGCAAAAAATATTTATATGCAAATCTATGTGCAAAAATTATATGAGGAAATGTTAATAAAGATTATTATGTATTTCATTTAGTGTGATTATATTTGTTTAACTGAAATGGATATCTTAGCTATTTAAGTTTTGCAAACTAGTAATTATCAAATGAAAGATAATCATTCCCAAAACTTCTGTATATCTAATCAAATATGTCAGTTGATTTCATGTGAAGGTGTAATAATCATAAAAAATTAGCATGACTGTTTCAGAATCAGAAATATCAAATGCTCTATTCTATAACACAATATTAATTAAGGTTTACCTTGTCATTCATATCAGTATATAAACATATTAGCAACAGAGGCAAATGGTTACTACTGTTATAAAAATATATATTGAGAAGAAAAGGCATATATATTTAAAATTTCAACTTTACATTTAAAAAATACATATGGAGATAAGTGAATTTTAGGTTGTTAGATATGCAGATGGATAGCAAGTTTATTTTTAGGCATGCAAAGGGATAATATATGTGCTGTAATCCTGTAAATTTGAAGTACCTTAGAATGGAAATTTTCCCTATTTAGCAAAATGTGTTAATTTTAATCACAGAGAGGACATTTTTAGCTGAGTTTCATTCAATGAAGGAAAGAAAGAAATCTGCATCTTTCATTAAAATCTCCATCCAGCCATGTTTCCATTAGAGTTCACTGAAAAATGACTCATAAAACCAACAATTTTATGCATCAGGTGACAGGTTTTGACAGAAACAGCCCTGCAGTTTTTTCGATATGCTACATTTTGAATGCTTAAACTGTGTGATTAGGTGAGCTTTATATGACTTCCACGTGCTTAGCTAGCAAAATCTGAGTTTATTTATACAAAATTATTCAAGTGAAAAAAAATGGTGTCTCTCACAGTGAGCAAAGTCAGACCTCAAAGGGGCCATGGGGGATTGGCCAACATTTTATTACCAAGTGAGTCCTGCTCTGTTAAAAGCTAGGCAGAAGCCTTCTTGGTAAGTACAGGGTTTTTTTTTTTTTATTTTTAACTGGTCCAAGAGTTAAAATAATGAACCTCACCATTTAATAAAGTAATTTTCTGTTTTAGCTTCTATTACTTCAGCTCCAATAAGTAAAACATTTATAAGTCCTTGCAAACAGGAAAGTGCTTTTTTCTCGAAAGGTATATGTATACCAGAAGTTTTTGTTTTCCTATATAAGAAATACCTGGTTGTTAATATCTGGACATGTTTTAGAATGGTTGCATTATAAAGTCAGCTGTTTTTTATTTAGGGTTGAGAGTCTAGTTGTCAAGATGTTTCAATCTACTTTTTCTTATTTGCTTTTGAATGAGACACTTTACTCCTTATTGTTAACATGGACTATTGATACTGCCACTTAAACTAATATAAGCTACTTTGTAGTAAAGGAAGGGAAAAGAGTACATGATTCATCAAAGGATCCTGGATTTCCATGTCTAAGCTACATGACCTTTGGAGTCACTTTGTAAAACTCAGAAATATTTGTCTTTGAACTAGATAATAATGCCATGAAAAGCAATGTGAATTTTAGAGATTATGTGCTAAATATGCTGCCTGCTGGACAACAGATACCTTAGAGTGGTATTTATTTATTATTATCAGAACTGGTGTAGTTAATAATGTTTACTTTTTCTCTCTTAAATCTCATAGGTTAACATAAAATAGTTTTAAATATTATTTGTGGATGCTTACACATGTACTTTCTGATTTGTCATTATGGAAATGGTAGAATATGTAAGACAAGTCTAAAGACTTTATGTTTTAGAAAGACTAGGGATTTTCTTGTGATACTGATAAATTGAAGCAAGGTAAAGATGAAGGTAATGGGGAAAATATCTTTGTTATGTATTTAAAATTATTATTTTTATTATTGGTGATGGGAATCAAACCCAGGGCCTCACCCAGTCTAGCAAGTGCTCTACCACTGAGCCACATCTCCAGCTATACTTAAAATTATTTTTGAGATAATCCATAATATTTAAGCTGGGTCATTGGAGAATTAATTTTTTTTTTTTTTTGCGGTACCGGGGATTGAACGCAGGGGCGTTCTACCTCCGCGCTACACCCCCGGCCCTATTTTTTACACTTTATTTTGAAACCGGGTCTCACAAAGTTGCGGAGAGCCTCACTAAGGAGAGAGGGAGAGAGAGAGAGACAGGGAGAGAGAGAGCGAGAGAGCTGAGGCTGTCCGCGAACCCGGATCCTCCGATCTCCGCCTCCCAAAGTACTGGGATTACAAGCGTGCGCCACCACGCCCGGCTTGGAGAATTAAATTTTGACCTTTATTAATTGAAATACAGATAATAGTGAAACCAATTAAGAAATTGCACATTTTATTGAATTCACATTTGAAACTCTACCAAGTTATAAAGTACATCCCAACCCCATAGCGTCCTTTTCTATTTTATTACACTCATCAGCAAATTTTAATAGCTACATTTATTTAACTGTCATATATACAAGTTTTCAAAAATCTAAATTGAGAAAAGTCCTCATTCTCAAAGGAAATAAGAATAGCTGCTATGCAAGTGTATATCTATCTTTTTTTTTTTTTTTTGCGGTACAGGGGATCGAACCCAGGGGCGTTCTACCTCCGCGCTACACCCCGGCCCTATTTTTTATACTTTATTTTGAAACAGGGTCTCACGAAGTTGTGGAGGGCCTCACTAAGTAAAGAGAGAGAGAGAGAGTGAAAGACAGGGAGATAGAGAGCGAGAGCTGAGGCTGGCCGCGAACCCGGATCCTCAGGTCTCCGCCTCCCAAGTACTGGGACTACAAGCGTGCGCCACCACGCCCGGCTTCTATCTGTTTTTAATTCCCAGTTATATCAAGATTTCCTTCAAAACTTGAAATTCAGTATAGGAAACTCTCACTCACTAAGAAGCATTTATAATTTTCAAATCTTCTCATTTAATTCCTTTGGATGTTAAAGTTCTAAAAACCACCTGTCGCCGGGCGTGGTGGCACACGCTTGTAATCCCAGTACTTTGGGAGGCGGAGACTGGAGGATCCGGGTTCGCGGACAGCCTCAGCTCTTGCTCTGTCTCTCTCTCTCTGTCTCTGTCTCTGTCTCTGTCTCTCTCTCTTTCCTTAGTGAGGCCCTCCGCAACTTCGTGAGACCTGGTTTCAAAATAAAGCATAAAAAATAGGGCTGGGGGCGTAGCATGGAGGTAGAACGCCCCTGCGTTCAATCCCCAGTACCGCAAAAAAAAAAAATAAATAAAAACCACCTGTCTATATAAACCAAAATTATCAATTGATGCATGCTAAAAGGATTTTCCAAACTTCAAAAAGGATGTTCCTCTTTCCTAAATGTTTATGATCTATCCTATCCCTTTTCTAAATTAGCTCTCTCTTCTCTTATTGTTCCTACCTCGTTCCTAAATTATTATGATCTCACAGTGCTTGTCTTTGAATTCTAAAATTTTTCCCTGCCGAGATCAGACACTTTTGACTGACTGTCCCCATGCTATGTCAAGGAAAGTCCACAGGGTTCATGTATGTTTTGGCTCAGCACTGCATCCTCTGGTGCTAGCATCACATTTACCCGAAGTTGGGTTTTATTATTATTTATTCAGTGAATAAATGAGAAAATAGTTACAAGATCTCACTCTTTGAAATTCAAATAGTCCACCAGTATCCATCAAGATGTACAAAGTCTATTTAATTTCCTCCTCATCCTTCCCCACTTCTCCCCCTTCTCTCCTGCATGCTCTTCCTTTCTTCCCTTTCTCCTTCCTTCCTTCCATCTTCCCCAAATAAAACCACAAAACACCTCACCAAATTATATTTTTCAGCAAGAAATAATTTTGAAAGTTAGACAAAATGATGTAAAAATGATCTTAAAAATCCTTCAAGTCCAAAGTATCCCATTATGATCAGAAGAGTGAGGTGCTCACACTACATGTGGACACAGACTACACTGGAAAACAGATTTCTAAATACTATTCTATTGTGTTTGAAACAGACTGAATTTGGGTATATAGTCTCTTTGTCCCTCTCTCACTTAGGACATATAGTTAAATTCAGATACACTAACCATGTTTATGTCCCAACCTTGTGTTCTGATTACAGAGTGCATGGATTTGGGTGCAACAGACAGGCATTCCAATCCTCCTTTTACCATTTGTTAACTCTATAACAATGTACAAATTATTTACCAAGTATGCACTTATGTGGTTCAATGTCCTTATTTTTTTAAAATGGCAATCTATATGCATCTTTAGAGATTTTTAAGGTTAAAATAGATAATACCTGCAAAGTATTTAGAATAGTACTGAGTATACAGAAAGTGCCCAATAAATGGTAACTACTGTTATTGGTAGACCTAACTTAAGGTGGCCAAATAAGCTTTAATTTGTTTGTTTGTTTGTTTGTTTTTGAGATATGGTCTCACTGTGCTGCCCAGACTGGTCTCCAAATCCTAGGCACAGTGATCCTCCCACCTCAGCCTCCTGAGTAGCTAGGACTATAAGTGTGCACCACCTTGCCCAACTTAAGACTAGTTTTGCAATGAGTAGTTTGATGAATGTGATTTTTATGTGTGTGTGTGTGTGTGTCCTAAAACCAATATCTTTTTCTATAAAAACACAATTTACTTATAAAAATCAATAGAAATATTAATTCCATATTGCAGAAAAATGTTTGAATGTCAAGCACACACATAGCCAATGCATATTCAATTGTAGTATTCTTTGCAGTTTCCATTTCTTCTGCTTGATCCTTAAAGTGGGTATTTCTGAATCTTCAGGACTTCTACTGTCTCCTTGAGTAATGTCTTCTAATCTATCTCCAGTTACTCATGGGTGCTGACATTTCCCCAGCAATTATCTACAGCCAAGGCATCACAAATATGTACATCCAAGCCTTCTCAGTATTACCACCTGAAGGACTTACAGACAATCTACATTATTTTCTCATTTGCCTAAAACTACCACCTGATTTATTAGATTGCTTAAACATTTTGGAAGTACTTACGAAATAAAATAAAAAATATCTGCTCCATGAATGATCTCTCGTTATTCTTTACTCATTAAACATTTACTGAAAGACTTTCTCAGATCCTTATTAACCTTTGGGATGCAGAGTTGAATAGAGTACTGTGTCTCCTCAAATGCTCGTCTACTTGGACTGAATCTTTTTACTTACAATTTTATAGCTAACTTTTTTCTTTTACTTTTATCTAAATTTCTTGTCATAGCCACTAACTGGAACTTGCAATTTTGCATTCACTGATGATAGCTGCTTGTTTCCATTATTGCAGGGGTAGTCAGTGAATGTGACATTACAAGGTCCAATCAAAATTATATTAGAGAATGTGAAGATTACTTATATTAGAGGATGTAAGGATTAAATAGAACTGGAGAAAATCAACTCTAATCTCCTCAATTTATAGATGCTAACTGAGCCTCAAATAATTTGAGACATTTTTCCATTTTTAATCAGACATAATAGTGAAGAATGTAAAATTTAGTTTACCTATTTCTGAATTATTTCTGAAATTATTCAGATTTAATTCTGAATATTATTAAATGTTTTCCTTTTTTAACCATAGTTTCCCAGTAGACTTGTAGGTCTTTGAAGACAGAAACTCTTATCTTCTTAACTATTATTTCTCAGGTCCTATTTGAATGCATGACATAGAGTGGGAGTTTAACAAGTATTTGATTAATTCAGAACAGTGAACTTCCCAAATCAAAGGCGAATAGTAAGGTGTCCTTTTCATAATGAAGACATATCAGTAGGAGATTGGAAGATTGCTGATGTGTTTTGAGTATCTCAGAACTACATATTCTTCCTGTCACTCCCTCTGTTAAGTCAGCATATTCAGTCTCAATCCTCATTTTTCTTTTTCTTATTCATTCATTCATTTATCTATCCATTTATTTATTGCAGTACTAGGAATTGAACCAGGGCCTCAAGCATGCTAGGTATACACTTTACTAGAGTTATATCCCCAAGCTCTCAATCCTTGTTTCTCACTGATGATCAGACCTGAATTGGCCAGATAGTCACATTAGAAATGAAAATAAAGAAAAGAAGAGAGAAAAAAAGGGTGAGAGAAAGAAGGAAGGCAAAAAGTAGAACTTGTAGATAGCCTCCTTTGAGATTGGAATGCTCCTCAACATCTTCTTAATCTGGGTCTTTCTATAATGCTATATGAAATTGTTCTTCCTGTAGAAGTATCTGCTAGAACATTCCTTTTCTGTTTTTATAACCTTGTCCAGGACATTGGTGCTTATTTTGATTGTTACTCTTATATTTGCCAATATAAACATAACTGTGATTTTAAAAAAAGTTAAGCATTCACTTTGGGTTTTAGCTTTTCATTTTCTGGTGTACTCCCTTGCTAAATGTAGCAGACTCTCTAGTCAGCCCCATCAATTTCTACCTTTCTCCATTGTCATTACATAGGTCATGCACTTAGGCTAAACCTACAGATTGCATACTAGGTTTTATATTCAGGAACTTTTTCATTTAGTTGTTATTTTTTCTAACACATCTAGAGACAGAAAACTGGAAATATTTATTTTTATTTATTTTTATACTTTTATTGATGCATTATAGTCTCACCTCATAATGTAGTTCATAGTGATAGTGACAGACATGCACATAGAACTTGGTGTGCTTTCCCCCAGCTCCTTCCCTATTCCCCCTTCCCCATACAAGATATTGAGTTTGTCATCTGTGGTTTGACATATGTACATAATGTGAGTGGAAGTGTTTCCTTCATTAATTCTCCCTTCTCCTACATATCAATGTTTATACTGACATTACTTTTAGCTTTTGCTGGAATCACCTGTATAGAAAATTAATACCAATCACAGTTTATCTGTGATTTCAAAGTTTGACAGGTCAGAAGTGTTTTCTTTGAATATTTCATTTAAATCCAAGTTTATAATAAGTCATTACTCTTTAAAAATTCTGTAATCCCAGCTACTTGGGAGACTGAAGCAAGAAGATCGCAAGTTCAAAGCCAGCATGGACAACTTAGTGAGACCTTGTCTCAAAACAAAAAATAAAATGACTAGGGATGTAGCTCAGTAGCAGATCACCCCTGAGTACAATCCCTAGACCCTACCCCCCAATTTTTATAATATTTTTCATTATAGCTAACTTTTTAAAAATTAAGGATCTATTCTATTTTTCTCCCTTTCTAATTATTGATTTGTTTGTGTACATTCATTTGTAGTAGAGGTTGATATACTGCTAAGTCAGCCTATTGGGCAGCTTGTGAATCAGCATGTCTTGGGCAAGTTACCTTTCCCTTACAGTTCACATATCTCCACACCCAGGCTCTATCTGTAATTCACTCTGCCATCTCCTGAGAGATAAAAGTGGCTTAAAGCTAGAAGATAGCAAGAGGAATGGATTAAGCCAGGCATGGTGGCGCATGCTTGTAATCCCAGTACTTTGGGAGGCGGAGACTGGAGGATCCCGGTTCGGGGCCAGCCTCAGCTCTCTGTCTCTCTGTCTCTCTCTCCTTAGTGAGGCCCTCTGCAACTTTGTGAGACTCGGTTTCAAAATAAAGTATAAAAAATAGGGCCGGGGGTGTAGCGCAGAGGTAGAACGCCCCTGTGTTCAATCCCCAGTACCGCAAAAAAAAAAAAAAAAAAAAGGAATGGATGAATAGTTTACTGTTGCTGATGTAAAATAAACATTTTTATTCACTGGCCTGTAACTTAATCATGGGAGATCAAGGAGAAGAATGAAACGACAATGCTGACCCCAAAAAACAACCAGTAAAACTGCCTTTACAATGATTGGAACTATTACTGTAATTAACAAGGCTTGCATTTTTTATTAATGAAGAGGTTTTATTCATACTTGTGAGAACAAGACACTGAATCAATAAAGAAAACTTGAAAAAATGTTGGAACAATTACAATCATTGATGATAAAAATTTCAAACTACATTAATAAAAAGAAATAGGGGAATGAATGTATAGAAACAAATATTAAGAAATTATGACAATGAAATTTTCCTATAATAGCTGACATTGTGAATATAGTTAGGACAAAACAGGTGAGTCTGAAATTAAGAAAGAGAAAAAAACCCTCTTCCTTTCTTAAACATTTTGAAGGCTATAGCCAATATGCCTTTGTTATTCATTCACTAATAAGTGCCAAATATCATCATTATATGTATCATCTCATTTGCAAAGCAATTTTCATGCTTCTCTTATTGTTAGGTCCCTTGAGGTTGATGGAACTAAGGATCTTTGTCAATAAAGTGTTCATAAATGTAGAAGGAATCTTCCAAGTAAATGCAAATCTTTATTTCCCTTCTTCTTACTTAAAAAGAACATTATCAAGGCTGTGCATTTTTCTCCTGTTAGAATGATAGAAGAATTATTCAGAATATATTATCAGTGTTCTTTTTGTCACCTTGAATTTTAAGCACCTATTCAGTACCCCAGAGTGAAAATATGCCATAGTAGCATAGCACATTCTATATACAACTATGGATATAAATAGAACATGACTGTGTATCAACTAGTAAAAACACAGTGATATTGAAAGACATATCGTATTTTTTACTTGTAAAGAGAACTTTTTCATAGTTTGACACATTAAGCAAATAAAATTACTAATTGAAGAACCAAAACTAAGAGTGAACAGAAGTTGTGATCTGTAGACATAAAACATAATTATTTATGTTTTGTTGAGGAGAGAAGAAATCTCCAGGCTTGGCTCTGCTTCAAAGGAAACAATACTGGGTTTGTAGGAAGGAGGTAGGGGATAGTCTGAGAACTGTTGGGCAGACATCCACGTGAAAATATATTTATGAGATTTTAATAAAAGCTAAAAGATATACAACATGCTGGGTTTTATGTGCAGAACTTTCATTCTGTTCCAACTGAATACTAAATCGTAATGTACAAAAGTGAGAAATTCAGTGGCAAAACAAAAGAAAGAAAAAAAAGAGGAAGCAGACAAGCAAACTTCATCCTGATGGGCCAAGGCAGCAGTCCAAGCGGAAGATCTTAGGCACCAGATGCATTGCTCTTCCTGTGGGGATGACTTATTGAACTTAACTGAAATGAGTGGGCCGACTCGGATTCTGTCAAATCCATTTTGCTTCATCTCCACTTATGAGGGCCCTTCAGGATAGAACATGCTTGCAGAAGAACCAACATCAATTGTGAAAAGGAAGGCTCTGTATGGCCAGTGTCTTTTCTTGTCATTTACTCCCCACCATCAACACAACTCAGGTCACAATCTGAATATGCTGATGGATGCAAATTGGAAGAGTCCCCATCTGGGTGCCAGTTCCCCCATCTCCCCATTACACATCTTTGGTCTGAGTCAAGAGTGCTGATGGATGATGTGTTGCTTTTTAGATAACCCTTACTACTTGCTCCCACACTGAGTAGAGATTACAGTCTCCCTCCAGGCCTTTTAAAGTCCAGCACACCCAGCCTTGCCATGTGTGAGCAATCTACAGGCACTATTAGCCCTGCTTGAGTAGCTCTTGATAACACTCTCCAGGAAGTCAATTAAAGATGTCAGGGGGTGGGCTGGGCTGCTTTTCTTTTACTAACTGGCATTTGGAGAAAAGAAGATGGAACTCTCAGAGAAACAGGTGATTTTTGGTTTTGGATAAACTAATGGACCCAGGGTTGGTTTTGTTTATTTTCTCTGATTATTTCAATTGTTTTGTTCTTTTTTGTGAGCTTGAAATAAATCATTCACTTTTAGATTTTTGCCATCAATATAATAATATATA
>PVJS01033733.1:0-13329 GCA_004027185.1 Glis glis
AGTAGCTGAGGCTGGCCGCGAACCCAGATCCTCCTGTCTCAGCCTCCCAAGTACTGGGATTATAAGCGTGCGCCACCACGCCCAGCCAAGCTCTTTAATGTTCAAACACTGATAGACATTCTAACATGAATAAAAATAATATAATTTGGTTAAAAAAGAAGAAATTAAGACAAACATTTTCAAAACAGTTTTACTACATGCTGATATAAATTATATGTTATGAAAACTAATACTTTTAAAACAAAAAAAAATGAGGCAAATGGCCTTGTTTTACAATCTCGTCAATGTCTCGCCTAATAGCAGAGAGTTGCATTTTTACATCTGCTTCTGCATTCATTCTGTCGTGGTTCCAGATATCATGTAGCTTTGGCAAATTTCCACTTCATCCTTGTGAGAGAAAAAAAAAAAGAGTGAAAAGGCAAAGTCTTATTATTCCTAGAAAAATACTTTTTGTCCGTGTGGACTCCCTTAAGAAGTGGTGGACTCTTTCGAAGTCCTCCGACCCCATTTTGTTCAACCCCACCACTGTTGAACAATATTATTCTTAGCATTCAAGGTGTTTGATGTTTCTCTCTCAACTCCATGCCTGTTAACACCAGTGGCCTGCAGGTATTTATATTTCAGTACTACCTTAATGGAGTGCTGATGGCACCAGGGTCAAGGTAGGGTTTAAGAGGTATCTCTAACTTTTCAAGTGTTGTTCCCATGGCTATAGAAGTCTTTATTTATTTAATTTTCAAGATGTGCTCAGCTGTCACCTTCTTTGGGACACATTGGTCACTCACTTGTCTTCTTTTTTATGTACTTCACACATACTTCCATTTTGTTACAACGGAGCATGGATTTAATTACAGTCTGCCAGCCAAGATGTGTACGAAATACTTTATTGTCTTTGAAGCACACTCAATTTTTACTGTCACACTTGGCTGTTTCAATTCACAGGATGTCGCATCTCCAGATGTTAGGGTCCCTTTCAGTATCCCTCCAGAATCGGAGAGGTTTCCTGTGTACCCCGGGAATGGGACGGGAGTTTCTGGTGACAGTCGTGTCTGGTGAGGTCTATACTGACACCCACCTGGCCCACTTTTGCAGCAGGCTGGTACTTTTTAGCTGTTCCTCTGCCATGCCTGGTGACCCGGCAGCCCACACAGCCATTCTTCTTGGGGGTCTTGGGGCCATATCTTGTCACTGTTTGCGATTGTAGTCCTGGGCCCCCAGCTCTCTAGGGAAAACTGAAATTTAGGGGAAACCAAAACATAGTTCTTGCTTTTCCAAGAAACTTTTAATTTTGCCACCAAAAGCTATTTTACATAGTGGATCTAGAGTTTACAAAGTGAATGTGCAGAATTCTGGCAAATTATTCTTCATTTTTTCCAGTTGTATTCCTATCCTAACTACATGAAGTGTGTGACTTGCTACATTCTTAAAGGGAAGGCAGAAAAAAAGATAAAATCCGGAAGAGTGGTAAAATAGCAATAATTAGTATTCTAAAATATACTTACCATATATCTCTTGGGCATAGTTATTTTATTTATTGGGCTATAACTTTGTACCCCATCCATCTACATACATATGTGTACATGTGATGCACGTACATCCCAATGCTAGATGTGAAGGTCTTAATATAAGTAGATTCTTGTACCAAGAGTAATGACCAGTATGCAGGAGGACTGCTACAAAAGTTTGTTATAGCAATCTAAGAAATATGACTAAGGTCTTTTAACTACCAGTCCTTTGTTTGTATGTTAATTCTTTTTAAAAGAGAATGTAAGCCTTCTTCTTCATTATTTGAAGTGAGGAATTGCAGGGCTAAAATACCACAGATAAAATATTGATACCTTTCCCTAAGGATTTTAATATACCCAACAAGTTCTTAATATACTAAGGGCACTTACTGAATATCAATACATGGCATGCTCTTTATTAAGGTACTGAAAGGAATAATAAGTGCGATTTTGACCCAGAATTGTTTATAAACCAGAATTTCCTTTCCAGTGCTGGAAAAATACAGCAATCCAGCATGCTGAAGTATGCACACTAATCCATTTGTCTGCTGCAATTTCTACGAGCATTAAATGAAATGATGTTTTAAAATAGCTGGTACAGTATGTCATGGGCGTTAGCTGCTGTTCAATAAATGGCAAATTCCCTTTGCCTTTTTATTTCCTTCTCTCTGTAGATCTCTTGGGCCTAAAACACTGCTAACTATTATGTAGTACTGTGGAATACCAGTTCCCATAAATCTTTGGTGTATTATCTTCTGGACCTATTAATTTTTTAAAAATTTTTATTTCTGGACTTTAAGAATTAAAGCTCCAATTTAGAAAAGGAGTCAATATTCCTAATTATAAATACTATCTTTATAATTTTGTTTTTGCCATACACACTCTTTATTTGGTATCTTTATTAAAAATAATAGCTTTCATCTGATAATGAAACAAATCATTATGTTTGTATGCGTGGTTGCAGTAAGTGTGTGGTAGAATTCTCTTTTCTCTAGATTTGATGTAAGTATACTTCTCCTTTTTAGATAGTTACAGGATGGTTACAGTAGCTTTTGCTCTGTTGACTCTAAGTTGAAGTTCTTTCCATTCCCAGATTCGTGAGGTGATAAGTTTCATTGAAATTCTGCGATTTATCTTACTTCCGCACTCACTGTTAACTCGCCTAACTTAGTTCATCTAAGATTGTGTGCAGGTCAACTCTGACAAGTAATTTAGAAGGCTGTCATATGTGACATGAAATTTTCTGTGATCATGGATTTTCCACTCTATTAATATTGTCAACTGGCTGTTTTCTGACATGCTAAAATAAATGTGAGCTGTACTTACTGTTATTCAAAAGACAGATCACTCAGCTACTCGGAGTGAAAAATCTTTCACTGACTAGTGAGAATGTTTCAACACATAAATATTATATTCAGAGAGTTTAGTGGGATGATTATCAAAATCCCCATCAATTTTATATAATTGGGTCATCCTTTGGGTATATTAAATTTAACTGCCATGTTGCTCTTTCTTAGGATGAAAACAGTAATAATTTTTTAAAAGCTTCCAGTCTAGAAGTTTTAGGTTGTGTTTGTTTCTATTTTAAAACAGCAAGTAGGTTCCTTAGAGGTTGCACTGTGAAGGCAGAGTGGGAGACGAGCCTCCCCTTCCCTGTTTCATGGATGGAACGAATCTCTTGCATGAGTCTTTAAACAGAAGCCTTCTCCCAAAATAAAAAGATTTCTGTTAAAGTGATTCAAGGAAGTTACACCCATTTGCAAGAAAGTGAGAACCGCAGTCTATTAATTAAATCAGCATAGAACAGTGGTTAAGAAGGGGTTCTTTGTAGCCAGATGGCCTGAGTTTGTAATCCTGTCTCTACAGCGTGACCTCAATCACGTTACTTTACCTCCATATACTTCCTCAAGTGGAAAGTGGGGATGGAACGATACTACCACACCATGTTGTTAGGAGGAGCGAGTGAATGTGGTTTTATGTATTATTTATAAAACATTAGGACTGTGTCTGGCATGCGCGGTAAACACTATACCAGAGACAACTCTACATAAAGAAATAAAGTCATAAAGGCGTTCATTGCTAAGATGCGCCAAGACCCTTGTTCTTGGAGAGATGGCAGTGTAGGGCGGCAGGGGACTGGTGCCTGTGAGTAAACTGAGAGAGGGAGGGCGGTGCCACAGGTCCTTGCAAGTGAACATATGTTAATTTATATTAGCATATTACTATAATTAATATTGTTAATACAACTGAATATATTAACATGTTAATATATTTTATATTAGGAGAGTAGCGAGTGAATATATGCTCTTTCCCTGTGGTTTGGTTTGGTTTGTTTTGGTTCGGTTAATTCCACATGCCTTAGCTACCTGGCCTTTTGCCATACTGGAATTTCATTTTTCCTGCCATAAACAGTGAATAATACCATTGCTGTGTTCTTCAGAGGCAATCTTTCATCAATCACTGCACATAGGATGTTGCACCCCTCATCAATGATTTATCAATGCCTCAGTAAGGGAGAACTCCTAGTCGTTCTACCTTTTTTCCACATGACCCTATTAATTGTTAAGCTCTTCATTGATTTATTCATCATTATCCCCATCCTTCTAGTTTGTAGGCCTTCTATAGTATTAGGAGAAGCCCTTCTCTGTCTTACTCTCTGGTCATTCAGCAATACTTACAATAGGTCAGGAATGAATGAAAGGATGAATGAATTAATGAATGAATAAACCCATATGCTCTTGTGTGAATGCTAATGTTGGATAGATTTACAGAAATTTAAATTGCTCTGTCTAATGTTACAGGCATTTTAATTTTATGATGTACCACCTAATTATTCTTCAAATGGATTTTACTAATGGACGTTCTTATCAAATATGTATGAGAACACACATTTCCATAAATTCCTCTCAATATATGACCCGAGTTGTATTGTCAGGCAATATGTAAAAAAAAAATCCCTATTGATTTAATCTGCATTTCCTTGATGATTGGTAAATTGGATCATCGTATCAGTAAACATATACTGGCTCTTCATATTACTTTTTATGCGAAGAGGCTGTTCACATTTAGCTCATTTTCCCATTTTTTGAAAACTGTTAATTTGCAGGTCATTTTCTTCTGAGTGCTGTTGAACATATATTGATTTGTGCCCCCACGCCTTTATAAAATCTCGCATTAATTCCAGTATTTTACCTGTAGTTTTATATTTTTGATGTAGCCTATCTAGTAGTCTGTGAATAATGTCTTTTTTTCTCCCAATTCTTAAGCCTTCTGGGTGTGCATCTTACTGCTATACCTTGCACTTGTGAATGAAATGGCCATCACAGGCTCACTTGTCCTTGATTTGAAAGAGAAGCTCTTTATTTTTAATTTTTTA
This sequence comes from Glis glis, assembly GCA_004027185.1. Lineage (NCBI taxonomy): Eukaryota > Metazoa > Chordata > Mammalia > Rodentia > Gliridae > Glis > Glis glis. Next base: position 4,882 of record PVJS01033733.1, read on the forward strand.
TTTCTTTTGCAGTGCTGGGGATGGAACTCAGGTCTTTGCATGTGCTAGGCAAGTTCTCTGCCACTGAGCTGTATCTCTAGCCCTTAAAGGACACATGCATGGGTAGAGGGAGGAGAGGGAGGGCACTAAGAACTATGTACATGTATCTGTCTGACACTCTATACCCTGATATGGTGTAAAATTTACAATGCACCAAATTAAAAAAGAAAGAAAATGTCTTCTTGCTGGGCATGGTGGTGTATACATATAATCCACCTGCGATAGGAGTATTGTAGGTTCAAGGTCAGCCTCAGCAACTTAACTAGACCCTGTTTCGAAAAAATAAATAAATAAATAAGGGCTAGGGGTGTGGATCAGGAATAGAATGTTCCAGAGTTCAATCCCCAGTTTAAAAAAAAAAAGGATTCTTTCTGCTTTTTAATCTATAGTTTTTGTTTGTTTGTTTGATTTTTACATTCCCTTTTATCAAGTTTAGGAAGTTAATTTATTATTCTAATTTTCCAAGAGTTTAACTTTTATAGAAGTCATGGATGGATATTTAATTTTATCACCATTTCTATCGAGAGAACCTTATGACTACTCTCCATATGCTGATATATGGATATTATATGGTATAATAATTGATATTTTAAACTATGAAACCATAGCTGGGCATGGTGGCACACGCTTGCAATCCCAGTACTTGGGAGACTGAGACCAGAGGACCTGGGTTTGCAGCCAGCCTCAGCTACTTAGTGAGGCCCCCTGCAACTTAGTGAGACCCTGTTTCAAAATAAAGAATAAAAAAATAGGGCTGGGGATGTAGCTCAGAGATAGAATGCCCCTGGGTTCAATTCCCAGTACCGCAAAAAAAAAAAAAAAAAAAAATATATATATATATATATATCCACACTTGCATTCTTAGGGCAAACCCAATTTTTGTGTGGCAATTTTTTATTATTGCTTTTTTATCTTGTTGATTTTTCTATATATTGCTGACAAATTTTGCACCTGAATTTAAACATGAGTTTTTATTTAGTCTTTCTTATTTACACAGCTCTTGCTAGGTTTTAGTATCAAGCTTACACAAACAAGATAATTTGTTTTCTTGATGTTTATTTTTCATATTTTCACATATTACTGTAACCATTGACTCATACAAAGTTATTTATATATGTCTATATGGATGGACGGATGGACGGATGGATGCATGAGTATGTGATTTCACCAGTCATTAAATTATCCCCAAACCACAGGGATAATCACATTTTAGCATTATTTGAAAAACAGAACCTAATTTTTCCACACATATGAAATAATTTTAACATATATCAAGGATATGTTCTGTGTTCTTTTCTGTTTTGTTGGTCACCTTTCATCAAAATAATATTTTACTCATAGCAGTTTTATAAAATCTATTGATTACTGAAAGCCTAAAATATTAGCTCTACTATTTTTTTTCAAGACTATCTTGTCTATTTTTTGGCACTTTGCTCTTTCATATAAAGGTACCTTACCCAGTGACAGTGGGGAAGAAGCCTACTGGGATTTGAATTGGAATTTCACTTAATTTATCCATGTCTGTGGGGGATGTGGGGGGATCAACACTTTCATCATGATGTTTCCTCTTTATTTATGAACATCATTAAGACTTGGGTTTCCTAAATGTCTTTCAATACTTTTTTAAAATCGTGTTTTGCATTCTGGTGGTTTACTCTTTTATTAATTTTATTTTTCAGATATTTTATAATGCATGTTGCTATTTATAATGCCATTTAAATCACCTAGCTGCTTGTTGCTTGAAATGCATTTAATTTCTTTTGTCATGTTTTTGAATGCATACCATTTTCAGTAATTTATTTGAATATTCTGTAATTTTCAAAGCAGATAATAATATGACTTTATAATTATTATACTTTTTGTTTATTTGTTTCCTCCATGGTTACTTTCTTCCCCCCTTTTTGTGGTGTCCTTCTGTAAGATTTTGAATAAAAGCGATGGTAATGGGTATAACTTGAATTTTTCTTTTTTTTTTGGCAGTACTGGAGATTGAACCCAGAGACATTATACCTCTGAGCTACACCTCCAGCTCTGTTTTACTTTTTATTTTGAAACAGGGTCTCACTAAGTTGTGGAGCACCTCACTAAGTTGCTGAGGTTGGTGGCTAACCTGCAATCCTCCTATCTCAGCCTCCCAAGTATTGGGATTACAAACTTGCCCCACTACACCCTGCTTAACCTACACTTTATATTACATCACAGTTAATGATAGTAACTCTTTCTCATTAAGAATAAGGTTTGCTATCAGAGATTACTTGAACAGTTTTGTGAGGCTAAATGCCTTTCTGTTTCTAGTGTGCTAAATTTATGCTTGCTTGTTAACAACATCCATATGTGTTCAACTTCAGCAAAGGCTTCTATAGTTATTGAAATTATTTTTTCTCCTTTAATATATTAATATATTAAAGTGATTAATATACGTGAGTTATCTAATTATGTACACTCTTATTACTAATATAAACTTACCTTGGTCACACTGTAATTGTCAATACTTTGCTTGGTTTTATTTGCTAATATCATGTAGTTCAGGATTATTATAGGTATGTTCACGAATAGGATAGGTTTGCTTTTGGTAGCAGTTCCAAGTATGGCGGTATTCACTTGCTTTCTAGTCTCTAAATTTCTCTCTAATACAGAAATAATCTTATCCTTGAAATATGTTTGAATGTTTGAATTGGCCTATAAAAAATATCTGGTCCTGAGGTTTGATGGAAATATTTTTAACTACTATGCTATTTTCTTGAATAGTTACAATACCAACGAGACTTTAGTTTTCTAATTAACAAATTTGGTGATTTTTTTGGTGAATTAGTCAATTTCATTTAACTTTTCAAAATTGTAAGTATAAAATTTGTTCAATATAGTCTTTATCTCAAAATTTCTATTATATATTATTTGTCTCCTTTCTGCCTCCTAATAGATCTAGATCATTCCAACAAATATTTGTCTTTTTTTAAATCTGATTTTCATGTGTGTTCCTTTTTGTTTAGAGAACCTACTTTGTTTTCTTTCCTCCATTTGACAAGGATCCATAAAGCCTTATCTCAGGAAACCATTGACCAAATTTTGGAAGAAATAAAAGTGAATGGAGAAAAATAATAAGCTTTATCGGATTGAAAACATACCTCTTTCAAAATTCAAGAAATCATTAAATAAAATTGAAAAAGCATTTAAGTCAAAAACAAAAGTCTTCAGATTTCTTAGTTATAATAATGATCCGATTCCGTGTCTGACATTTCACTCATTCTATTTTCTAGTTGGCCTGTAAGTGTCCTGGTCATTTGAAATAATTATCTGCCTAAAGGGGAAAGGGAAGGAAAAACAAAACAGTCTTTAGTGCTCTAAGAAGGAGCTTTGGGATGGTTTACTAGCACATCTAGTTGACTGGAAGGAAATATGTCAAAAGCCTATAAAATTTTTTGAGGCAATTATTTTCTCAAAGAAGTCTGAAGCTATGAAAAAAGATGACTCAAAATATCCTTAGACCCAAAAACTTTCACAAGAAGAAAATTGACTGTATGCTCTGGTTGTTCCCAAGGTAAAGAACAAGTGCTTCTGGAGGGAAGAAGTTGAGGTCACAGGGAACAACAAACAAGTTCCTTTTGGGAGGAATGCGGGTCTAATTCAGGTACTTTCCCCACAGCAGAGCAGAGCACATGTGCTTGAGGAGGGAGTTTTATGAGGCCCTCCCACAAGATTGTAGAGGTATTGTTCTCAGATGTGTGTTCTGTGTCCTCTCCCCTTCCCTAGGTGTAACTTTTCTACTTTGGTTACTGTTATAGTTAGATATAAAACGTCCCCTAAAGAGCTCATTCATTAATATTCGGGGTTGATACAATTGCATCATGAGGGTTGTAATCCCAGAAGTGGATAAGTCCATTGCAATGGATTTACCTGGGCAGTACCCAGTAGGCCGGGAGGGTAGGGAGTGACTAGAGGTGGTCCCTGGGGGTGCGGCCTTGGGGATTCTATAAAGCATTCCTCTTCCTTTGGCTCGCTTTCTTGCTTTCGGCCTCCATGATGTGATGAGCAGAGCCCATGTGCTCTCTCTTCACCTCCCACCGCCATGCCCTGAAATCTATGGTCCCCAGCCTCACATGGACTGAACCTGACACTGCAAGAAAATAAATCTTCTTTCTTCTAAGTGTGGTCGCTTTCTAGTGGAGCAGAGACCCCGGGAAGATGCAACCACGCAGAAATCAGGACACGGGGGATGCAAAGAAGGAGACCAGCTCCAAGCAAATGCATATTTATTAAGAGCAACAGACTTCTTTTATAGACAAAATTCTGGGAACCTCATACAGGAAGGCACTAATCTAATCAAACCACCATGTATCTTCTTAAAACAAAGCTTCTAAGAATTAAGACACTAAGCAGTCTTGTGCTTATGACTTTCTCAGGGAGCAAGAGCAAGAATGTCATGAAACTCGGATCCTCCGAGGCCATAGCCCCCCTCTATATTCCGTTCTCATCAGAACAGGCTGTGATCTACCTTTCAGGAAGTGTGCTTCCCACTAGGCTTGGTATGCCAAACCTAGAGACACACCATGCTCTCAGAGGACAGATAACAAAGAGCAGGCAGCTTCAGTCACCTCAGATCACCCACACTAAGTTACGTGGTCAGGTCTTTATATTATAGCTTCAAGAATGCTGACCGGAATAGTTACCTTGTCCATGCTCCGCAACTGATACCATGCACAGTGCTGTATGCATAGTGCGTCTTTTTGTCTTATATTTCAGGACTACAACAGCCACGTCCAGTTGTGATGGAGAGGACTGTTCAATGCCCATCGATCCTGAACTTTGAGCTGATTATGGTAAATGGATAGCATTTTGAGATGTCTTCCTGGGGAAAGAGGGAGTCTATGCCATCTGTATGAGTAGGGTGCACGTGAACATCTACTGTCAGAAAAGTGGTTTGTACAGAAATTGACAGTTGCTCACTAACACACCTGTTCTCCACTTCTTGGTCACATAGATAGACATTCTTTAACTTCTCTGGCTTTTGTTGTGGGTACTTCCTGAATTCTAAGCAACGACACATGAGCTCAGTTGTGTACTGTTTCTAGGGCTGACTCGTTAAACACTCCCATGTATAGTTTCCTCTAAGCAATATTTGTTTTCTGTCTACTTGGAATGGAAAGGAATGCCAAGAAAGCCCTGGATATCACAAGGGGAAGATGGCAGAGTATCTACTGGCTATGTGGATGCTCTACTGGCCTGTTTACATCTGTGAGTAAGTAAAACACTCTAATATGATTGTGCTGTTCCATATTTTGGGGCCTGTGTGTTGCAGTAGTTAGCTGATCTTGCCTAACCAAAATAAGATTATTGAAGAAGGAGGATTAAATGTATATATCAATAAATCCCTCCTAAAGGTAACATCATTCACTTCTAGCCTCACATTATCATTTTTACCAATTTTACAATAATGCTGGTATAAGTATGCAATATGAATTCAATGCTTAGCTCACCCAAATAATCATTATGGATGGTGACAACAGTAAAAGTTTTATCTCAGTTGATGATTCAATTCAACAAGAGTATTAAATGGAAGGAACATTACTGGCTTTTGTCATGCATGGTTAAAGTGCATTACCATATCATCAGGAATCTGTCTTACTCTTATTTTTCCCTGGGCTTAGATTTCCTGTATGTTGGTTTCATTTCGAGATGGGTTCTGTATAGTAAAGAGGGCTACTGGTTGACTCAGGCTCCAAATGCTTTTAAATTTACATATCCTGGCAAATTGAGTCCTGCTTCCATTATCTTTATCAGATAAGTCTTGAGAGGAGTGTAATTGTACCACCCTGGGTCCCATTCCCATACCCAAAGCAATCAGTTTGGAGAGTTTTGCCACATGCCTAACTTTGTGGTGGTTGTCACAGCAGAGTCACACAGAGTAAGTTCCATTGAGGATACATAGGTTCATCTTTCAGTTGAAGGAGGAAAATGTAAAAGTGAAACAAAACATTTCCACTAATGGAAACCCATCTCAATTGCAACTGTCGTTACAAATATTCAAAAGAAGCTAGTAGTTTCACAATTCTACTAGAATGTCATGAATTTAAAAGCATACACATGGAACTGTAAGGTGATATTCTGCCTTTCTAGAATAAGAATATTATGGTAGCAGGAGAAAGGATTTTTTTTTTTTTTTGCGGTACCAGGGATTGAACGCAGGGGCGTTCTACCTCTGCGCTACACCCCCGGCCCTATTTTTTATACTTTATTTTGAAACCGGGTCTCACGAAGTTGCGGAGGGCCTCACTAAGTAGAGAGAGAGAGAGAGAGCAAGAGAGCTGAGGCTGGCCGCGAACCCGGATCCTCCGGTCTCCACCTCCCAAAGTACTGGGATTACAAGCGTGCACCACCACGCCCGGCCTTTTGTAACCTTTTTAAAACACTAATGTGAGTTTGACTTGATACGCTGCTGTATTTCATAGTACTCTTATACATATGTTATTTCATAAATAAAACTGTCTTTGTAGATGGTGTGAAGTCGTGGACTAATTTATCATTTTTTTTCTCATATAGGTAATCAATTACTCCAACATCATCTATTGATTAGATAATAATTTGTGAAGGAACTGCTAGCGGATGGAAATATTTAGGTGTGAGGCTATGAATCATGGGTTCCTAATCTGTGCCTGTGTTTGTCTATTCCCATCTTATTATCACACAATTGGTGTTGCAGTAATGTCTAGTGTCTGACAGGAAGAGGTGCTCTTCCTAATGGCAGAGCCTTACGTTTCCCTTGGTTCTTCATTGCCTTCCTTTCTTCCGTATAGATTTGTAGTTCACTTGTCAGCTTTGAAAATTGGTTTTGGGAGTTGGATTTTAATTGGAACAGATTTGTAGATTAATTTACAGAGAGATGACATTCTTCTGATATTTAGTTTCCCCAACTCTGGTCGGGTTATTTATTTCCACTTTTGGATTTTATTATGACTTTTTAAAATGCATAAAAATGATTGTTTTAAAAATAATAATGATGGGAACTAATTATATGGTGGTTATGATGTGATGGATGTTATCGATGTTCCATTCATATGTTAACTCATTATATGTGCTTATGGGTAGGAACTAATACCTCCATTATGGAACTGAGGAAGTTTAGGTATAGAGAGCTTTAGTATCATGCGCTTAGTCATAGGAGAGATAGATATTGTATTTGAACCCTTGTGGTTTGTCTCCAGACCTTGAAATCTTCACTAATATCTGATATTGCCTTCTAAGAACATTGGTCACCTTCACCTTCTTGGTGATTCTACCATTGGTTTAATATCTTGGATTTCTAACTAGATCATAATATTATACGTAATAAAGAAAATAAAATTGTTGCTGCGTCCCATCTCCTAAATTACTCATATTTACTTGTTCATGTTGTCTTAGCTAAGACTTCCAGGAACACATCAATTATGATGGGTGACATTGGTGTCCCCTGTATTGTACCTGATTTTCAAAAGAATGCTTCTAAGCATCCATATTAAGTGATATGCTTGCTATAAGTTTTGACAGTGAAGATTATAAGGTTATTTCTCTTCTATTTCCCAAGAATTTTTAAAGTCATTATAAATACACATTTAATTTCTTAAATGTCTTTTTTGTTTCAGATTTCTAGTGTGAAAAGATTTGTGCTTTCCTAGGATGTGTGCTCAGCTCTCATGTAGGATTGCAGGCCTTGGGAGACTTAATGCACTTTTTTTATCATTCTAATCCTAGACCCTGGCAGTGGGGCCCTATCTGTAGAAGGTACTATGCATTGCAATCATACAAAGATGTATGAACTTAGTAGATAATGCTTAGGTGTCTCTGTTATTCTGATAAATGTTTAAACAGGCTCTCAAAAATGCATATATAAAATATACATATATACACACAATATACCTAAATATATATGTATATTTATACATATACATACATTCATATGTGTGTTTATTATAAATTTTATTGATACAGAGATTGTGTAACACAGACCTTAGATATAATAATAAAATATTCAGGACTATTAATGAAAATTCTGTATAGCCAATTGCTTTTCATAGAATGTCTAAATATTTTTTCTCAACTCCTGTGTATATAGTCAGCTTACGTGCACATTGACTGGCTAGTGTAGTACTGACATGAATGTTGGTTCATATTTTTATTAACCTTAATGAGTAAAACGAACTTAGACATATATCAGAACTTTACCAGTCCATCCATTATGTGAGCAACTTCTTTGACAAATAAGATAAGAGGTCTGGAATAGTAGAATATTATTCTCTCTCATATTCATATTCTCTTTCCTTCTCTCTCTCTTCTTCCTCTCACTCTCTTCCTTGTTGTTCTAGTCACTGTGTAACAACTATAGATAAAACACTTTTAAGTTTAATGTACATTACTAATATTTTCTCTATCACTTTC
>PVJS01033734.1:0-21988 GCA_004027185.1 Glis glis
CTGAATTAGTGGTTGCTCCAATCCTAAGACTCCAGCTCTTAGACCGTTCGACCAGCTACTGGTTCCTCTGACCCTCCACGTGCAGTCAGAACCTGGGACTACATTGCTGCAAACTGTAAGCCATCTGATAAATCCCTTTTTTAAAAATATACTCATTCTGTGTATTCTGTTAATCTAGAGAACCCTGTCTAATACACCATCCCACCCCCCAAAGGAGGGACATCTAGGAGAGTGTCAGTGTAAAGCTCAGAGACACTAGACCAATTAAATGCCATTATTTTAGCCTCTCTTCTGAGTCTTCAGAAGAGCGTCATTCTACAGAATACTTTCTGTAAGTGCGCTTATTAGATTGTGATCTTACCTGTAAGGGGAAAAAGATTATCATATGTGTTGGTAACATAATTATTCACCGTTACAAACATTGGTCAAAGATAGGGTCACGTTTAAATTGTATTTGGCAGCCGGGCATGGTGGCGCACACTTGTAATCCCAGTACTTTGGGAGGCAGAGACCAGAGGATCCGAGTTCGCGGCCAGCCTCAGCTCTCTCTCTCTCTCTCTCTCTCTCTCTCTCCCTTTCTCTCTCTCTACTTAGTGAGGCCCTCCGCAACTTCGTGAGACCCGGTTTCAAAAATAAAGTATAAAAAAAATAGGACCGGGGGTGTAGCACGGAGGTAGAACGCCCCTGGGTTCAATCCCCGGTACCACAAAAAAAATAAATAAATAAATTGTATTTGGCTCAGAAGGTTTGTATCATCCTTGCCCACCCTGCAAGTTTCTGCACTCTCCTTCCTGCCAGCCGTCCTCAACCGCCATGACTTGTGTGCCTGACATATGACCATATTTAGACTTTCCACATAGAATTGATTTTTAAAGAAAAAGACAAAGAAAGTTGATGGCATTCCTTTCTGATGTCACTCCATTGGACTCATTCCTTTCACTAGTTTGCCAGTCCTAAACTTTAGACCTTATAGGAGCCAGATCTTTCTCAGTTTCTTTTTTAAACCTTAATTGTAATTGCACAACTCCTAAAAGTGGCATGCTTCTTACACCCTGTTAAGAATTCTATACAAGTATGGGAGGTCATCACCCTTGAAATAACCAAAGAGCAATGCTTCAAGCAGAAAAGCTTGGGAAGAGCCCAGCAGGCATGGTGATACATGCCTGTAATCCCAGTACTTGGAAGGCTGAGACAGGAGGATCGCAAGTTAGAGGCCAGCCTCAGCAACTTAGGGAGACCTTCAGCAACTTAGCAAGATCCTGTTTCAAAATAAAAAATAAAAAAGGCTAGAGTGTAGTTTGGAGGTAGAATGACCCTGAGTTCAATCCCCAGTACCAAAAAAAAAACACAAAACAAAGGGAAGGAGGGAGGGAGGGAGGAAGGAAGGAAGAGGAGGGAGGAAGGAAGGAAGAGGAGGGAAGAGAGGGAGGAGGAAGGAAGGGAGGGAGGGCAAAGCAAAACTTGGGAAGCAAGGATGGCAGAAAAAAGTGAAGCAGTACAAGACTTGAAAAATTAAAGAACAAGCTATTATTTTGTGACAACAAAAGACACAAAGAGGAAATGGAGAAATACTGCAAATATTATACATAATCAGCTGTAAGAAATGAAGAAGACCTGGGATGGAAAATGAAGCCACAGAGCATCCATTTTATTCAAGCAGCATGAGGATTCCGGTGGTCACTGGCATGTACTGCAAGCTTGTGTGCAAAGAATCATGTGGCCCATTATCTTAGATGGAGCACAGAGATGACACAGTGGCAAGATGCTGAGGATATGCAGCCCCTAACCAGTGTCCCCGGGACTGGAGCTAACGGGCAGGAAGGGCACGCTCACCTTCTCAGCCTCGCCTTCCCAGGAGCCTCCGCTGCCTTGTCGTACTCCTACTGAGTTTCATGCATTCGGTATTGTATATATTGTTAAAATGAAAATTAAAACTGTCATACTTGGGTGGCTCAGGCACATTTATAATTTATCACCTTCCTTTACAGTTAAAAAGAACAACCCAGGAAAGGCAGCTTAGCTCTCACTCACAAACTCTCAGCCCTGCATAAAGCATGCTTGAGCCTCATAGGACAGATATACTGCACGCATTTAGCATATTTATTTCTCTCCTTATGGAACTTTTTCTTATCCCTGGTATGCTTAGCTTTAAATATATTCAGAGGCTATAAATATTATATGGAATTTCGAGATCTGAAAAATAACTTCTTCATCACTGATTTACTGATATGCTGAAGAACAAATTTAGTATCTACATTTACACGATCAGATTTTTCAGTTAAGGCATTGGACCGTTTCTAGCCATCCTTGGCAGTGCTGTGATTACAGTTCGATCCTTGAGTTACAGGGAGAAAATGAACCAACTTAAAATGAACCTGGGTTTCTGCTAAGTGGAGATTCACTGAGCTTAGAGGGGCAGGAAGAGACAGGTTTCCAGTGGTAGAGTTGATGAGTGCATTTTAATGAGCCAGATACGCCCATTGGTATTAGAATTGTGTACAGTGCACATATTTGCAAAACACCATTGTGCTTTCCTGTGAGTAAGAGCTGCAACTTACTGAGTAGCACTTGACTTGTTCCAGGCATTGTTGCTCACCCAATCTTATTTAATCCTTTTAAACAGCCTTCTGGGTTTACAGATGAGGAGATTAAAGCAGAGAGAAATTAAGTAACTTGCTAAAAGTCACACAATGAGTGATGCAAAGAGTTTCCTGGCTCCAAAGCCTTGCCAGTGCCTTTACCCTAGACTGCTTCCCATTTGGAAAGAAAGAACTAGCCATTTTTCTTACAGAAGAGTCTCTGTTCCCCATGGTGGTTCCACCCCCGAGCAGCTCCTCAGTGCTCCTCACTGTTGCTGCAAGATGCCCTTGGAGCAGATATGCACAGGACACCAGTACCCTGTGTGGGATTCACAGCCAATGTGAAGGTGCAAGAGAGTCAGGAACATCCTATGCTTTCTAAGGCTTCATTTGTTTCACAAATGAACCTTAGAACATTAGAGCGAGCAAGGGTAAATGGACCTTGGAGATTTTCTAATTCATCTGAAACATCTAATGCATCTCAAACTTCAGCCAGACCCATACCAACTTCATGATTTCACCCAGAGCTTCCCACCTTGACCCACTGTACCCAACACTACAGTTATTTAATGCTTCATTTTGCACATGTGGTACTAGGGATTAAACCCAGGGATGTTCTACCTCTGAGCTACCCCTCCAGCCCCTTTTATTTTTTATTTTGAAACAAGGTCAGTTGCTGGGGATCTCACTAAGATTCTGAGACTGGCCTCGAACCTTCAATCCTCCTGTCTCAGCCTCCCAAGTACTGAAATCACAGGCATGCACCACTGTCCTGAGCTGACTTAGATCGTGGAAAAACAACCAAAACACTGTCTCAGTCATTTCAAGAATGTTTATTGCAATCGTGACCATGGCAGGTTTTATTCATTAACACTTCATGCAAACTTTATACAAGTTGTGCTATTTTCGTGAGGAGAGAGAGATTAGTACAACCTGGAGAGCAGGTTGGGCAGTCCATTTATCATGGAGCTCAGCTGGCTGTGTTGGGGTCTCAGGCCCAGGTCAGTTGTGAGTCTGGTCCGGGTCTTCAGGCCTGACCTTAGCCAGTGCTCAACCAGAACCGAAGGCGAGGACATGCCCAACAGCTACCAGCAGGCCAGGTCAGCGTTGAGCCTCATTATCGGCAGTAAGAATGGCAAGGTGGCGAGGCTCCTTGACTGAAGAAGCTGTGCACTTTCAGTCTCAGGTGCTGACAATTATAGTTCTCAGGTTGCTAGGGACTCGATGTGGTTGTCAAGGTGCTCCTGGTCAGCAGGCCCTACACCTGTGCATTGCCTACCATGCCTGGGCATTGCACCTTGTACCTGGTGCTTGTGTATTGCTCCTGATACCCTGGGTGTGTTGTGCCACACGTGTGTGTGCTGCAAGAGTTACACGTGAGCACTGCACATGATGTGTGAGCCACACCCAGGTAAGCGTTGACAGTGAAGTCACTCTTGGACTTTAATGGGGCCCTTTTTAGAAATATGTGCTCCTTAAGGATATTGGTCTGTAATTTTCTTGAGGGATCTTTATTCTATTTTGGTATTAAGGTGATACTGGCCTCATAGAAGGAGTTTGGAAGGATTCCATCTCTTTCTATTTTATGGAATAATTTGTGAAGTATTGGGTTTAGTTCTTCTTGTAAAGGTTTTGTGGAATTCAGCTGTGAATCCATCTGAACGTGGACTTTTCTTTGATGGAAGGCTTTTTATTGCTGTTTCTATCTCTTTGCTAGCTACTGGTCAGTTTAGGTTTTTTATATCCCCTTAATTCCATTTAGGTAGATTGTATGTGTCTAGAAGTCTGTCAATTTCTTCTGTGCTTTCCAGTTTATTGGAATATAAGTTTTCAAAATAGTTTCTGATGATTCTCTGGATTCCCCCACTGTCTGTGGTGATATCTCCTTTTTCATTTCTTATTCTAAACAAAATACTAGTGAAATGCTTTCAAAACCACATCAAGAGAATTATACACCATGACCAAGTTGGTTTCATTCCAGGGATGCAAGGCTGGTTCAACATACACAAATTAATACATGTCATTCACCACATAAATAGAACTAAGGACAAAAATCACATGATCATCTCAATAGATTCTGAAAAAGCATTTGACAAAATCCAACACCCACTCATGTTAAAAACACTGAAGAAAATCGGAATAGAAGAAACATACCTCAATATAATAAGGGCAATATACAATAAACCCAAATCTAACATCATATTGAATGGGGGAAAACTGTGAGAATTCCCCTTAAAATCAGGAAAAAGACAAGGATGCTCACTATCACCATTCCTTTTCAATATAGTCCTCACGACTCTTGCCAGAGTGGTAAGGCAAGAGAAGGAAATCAAAGGAATTCAAATAGGAAAAGAAGAACTGAAATTGTTTACTTGCAGATGATATGATCCTATACTTAGAAGACCCAAAAAACTCAACCAAAAGACTTCTAGAGCTGATTAACAAATTCAGAAAAGTAGCAAGATACAAATCAATTGAAAAAAATCAGTAAATTTTCTATATGCCCACCATGAATGCACTGAAAAAGATATCTAGAAAACAATTCCATTCACAAAACTCAAAAACAACAAAATACTTTGGAATAAACCTAACTAAGGAAGTAAAAGACCTCTACAATGAAAATTATAAAACACTAAAGAAAAAAAATTGAAGATCTTAGAAGATGGAAAGATCTCTCATGCTCTTGGATAGGCAGAATAAATATTATCAAAATGACCATTCTACCAAAAGTGATCTATAGAGTCAATGCAATCCCGATCAAAATACTAATTTTACTCTTCTCAAAGCTAGAAAAATCAGTCCTAGATTTCATAAAACAAAACACCCAGAATAGCCAAAGCAATTCTCAGCAATAAGAACCATGCAGGAGGCATCATAATTACTGACTTCAAATTATACTGCAGAGCTATAGTAATAAAAATAGCATGGTATTGGCACAAAAACAGATACATAGACTAATGGAACAGAACAGAAGATACTGAAACAAATCCACACACTTAGATCTAATTGATATTCAACAAAGATGCCAAAAAAATTTGATGAAGAAAAGACAGCCTTTTCAACAAATGGTGTTGGGAAAACTAGCTATCCATTTGTATAAGATGGAATTAAATCCCTACCTCTCACCCTGCACAAGAGTCAACTCGAGATGGATCAAAGACCTGGAAATTAGACCAGAGATTGAAATTACTAGAAAAAGGCATAGGTCCAACATTCCAACATATAGGCACAGGTAGAAACTTCCTCAATAAGACCCCCAAAGCTCAGGAAATTAAAACAAGAATTAATAAATGGGATGGCATTTAACTAGAAATATTTCTGTTCATCAAAGGAAACCATTAAAGTCTGAAGAGAGAGCCTATAGAATGGGAGAAGATCTTTGCCAGCTATCCCTCTGATAGAGACCTAATATCTAGAATATACAAAGTACTTAAAAGATTTAGCACTAAAAAAACAAATAACATAATCAAGAAATGGGCAGTTGAGCTAAATAGACACTTGACAAAAGAAGAAATGCAAATGGCCAATACATACATGAAAAAACATTCAACATCATTAGCAATCAGGGAGATGCAAATTAAAACTACACTGAGATTCCATCTAACCCCAATTAGAATGGCAATCATCAAGAAGTCAAACAACAATAAATACTGGTGAGGATGTGGGGAAATAGGAACTCTTCTACACTGTTGGTGGGATTCCAAATTAGTGTAGCCACTATGGAGATCAGTGTGGAGATACCTTAGGAAACTGGGAATGGATCCACCATATGATCCAGCTATACTACTCCTGGGTATCTTTCCAAAGGGACTGAAATCAGAAAATTATAGTAATATATGCATATCCATGTTTATAGCAGCACAATTCATAATAGCCAAATTATGGAACCAACCCAGGTGTCTATCAACAGATGACTGGATTATAAAATTATGGCATATATACATAATGGAATTCTACTCAGCAATAAAGAAGAACAAAACTATGTCATTTGTAGGAAAAATGGATGGACCTGGAGAACATTATGTTAAGTGAGATTAGCCAGTCACAGAAAGTGAAGGGTCATATGTTTTCTTTCCTATTCAGAAACTAGGGAGTAATTGAGATATAAGAGAGACTTTGGATAATGGAAAAGAAACTCCAGTGGAGCAAGGGGGGTGATTTTGGGGAGGGAGGGGAGAAGGGAGAATTAATAAAGGAAACACTTCCACTGACAGTTTGTACATATATGAGAATACCAATGTCAATCTCAATATCTTGTATGGGGAAAAAGGGGAGTGGGGAGGGAGCCAGGGGAAAGACCACCAACTGCTGTGTGCATGTATGTCACTATCTCTATGAACTACATTATTGTGTGAGACTATAATGTACCAATAAAAGTACTCAGCATCCTACTGAGTCTTGCCCCCTTGAGTAAGAGAATTATAATGAATTAGAAGGTATTATTTTTTTTCCTCAGGTAGTTTAGTGTGACTTAATGCCATGTCTCTGCATTTACAGTAGTCATGGCTTTGTATCACTTGGGTAACTCTCATTCTACACATTATAGAAAGGAAAAGATCCAGTGTCTAGTTAGCACCTGGGACCCGGGATCCGCCTATGTGAAAGATCATATCTCCTTTTCTTATAGTGTCCACTCAAACTACAGGAGAGGAATAATGAGGAGTTTTGAATGATTCCTTGGGAAAAGTCTTCTTATTTTCTGCCACTATTTTATGTTTCATTCTTTCATATAGCCAACTTCAGTATTTACTGTGTCAATTTAGCAGATACTGTATTTATGGAGCACCACCAAGACCAAAACCCAGTACTTGGAATTCTAGCAACAATATATTAACAAAATTAAATACAGAAGATCTTATCTCTGGGCCATCCATAGGTATGTTTCTCTCATCACTGTAATAAAAGTGGCTTTCTTTTATGCAATGTTTATTTCTTAGTACCCAAGAGTTAAGACAGTATTCTGTTACTTTGGAAACCATAAATAGGATATTGGAAGGGAAAAAAGGAGAAATGGGAATATTTTTTAATAAGGGAGAAAAAAGATGTTTTCCAAATAACCTATTCAAGAAGAGACAATTCTCCGGTTTCTACTTTAGATACTGCTATTATCCAGAAAGTCATTGAAATAAGATTGCTATGATGTATTATATTGTCATATCCATTTAGGAAAAAAAATACTTTGGTAATAGTTCCTCAGCAGAATGTATTATGTTCTCTGAATGAATAAGATCGAGGAGGCAAAATATCAAAGAATAATATTCTCTGCCAAAGTGATTCTTCATAAAAGCACCAGGACTTTTGGCACTCCATAAATACCATTTAGGTAACAATTATAATTAAAATAATCAAACACAGGTCAGAAAGATGTGGAGACCAACAGGGAAAATGCCTCCCCGCCTTACTCCATGCAAATGTCCAGAATGTGCAGAAGTACTTGAATTGTGCAAATGAAGTGAGACATTTTCTACAGTGACCTCCTCTTGAACTAAACAAGGCTTTTAAATTGCCATGAATTCCTTGAATTATATTCTGAAGGGAGTCAGTGCCAAAAACACAACATGAAGGCATGCGCATCATCGTGGCCAACAAAGAAACAAACGCACTGGTCCCTTCAGGAGACGCTGAAGGATTTCAAGTTAATACCCAGTTTACTTCACTGCAACAAAATGTGTCCATTTTTAAGACATGAGAGATACAGGGAGATACAGCCCAGTTCCTATATGCAGCGGTTTGTATCTAAAACGCATGACAGACGACTACTCCAGCAATCATGATGCAAGGAAGGATTCATTATCCATGCAACCAGTATGCATTGAGCACCAACTGTGTGTCGGCCTTGATTCCACGTGTTGGAGATAAAGCAAAGAACAAGTCTCTGCCTTCATGGTGTGGGATTTTATCATATGGGACATTAGGGTGATGCTGAGTGACGGAAAAAAACAAAGCAGAGAAGGGAGACGCAGTGCTGGCTCCGGTGTTAAATCAGGTGTCCAGGGGAGTCCTCACTGAGAAGGCAGTATTGGAATAAAGATGAAGGAGGTAAAGGAGGAAGCCGTTAGGATATCTGAGGAAGACCCTGACAGGCAGTGGAAGAGCAATGTCAAAGGAAAGCATATGCCCGGCATGTGCAGGAACTAGCAATAAATGAGTACTTGTTCAAAGGAAGATGAGACGCACAGTGAAGATGACATCTGACCTAAACCCTAAAAACATGCATAGGTGGGGAGAGGGCCAGAAAGGAGCAGCTGAGAAGGAGGAAGCAGCTTGGGCTGGCCGGCATCTGCCTGCCTGTGCCCGCTTGGGTCCAGTGGCTCATTGGTATCCATTACTTCCTCAGCAGCCCCTTGCTGCTTCTTCCCGCTTAGCATCCTCACCCACCTCTTGCTTTCTCCCTGCCTGGGGAATGATGTTATCATCCCTCCTTCCTGTCTCTGGGCACAGTCCCTGCTCCCAGATAACCCATCCATTTTTTTCACCTGACTTAATTTTCTTGGCATCTAACAACAACAACAAATTAAATTAATTAAATGGGTTTTCTCTCAGGTATCCCTAGGTTAGTACCCGAGTCATGATGGAATCTAGAATCTGGAGTGCTGTGAACTCTGCAAGAAGTGGTTGGGGTGTAGGAAACACATGCAGGCATCCTACAGGAAGTGCAGCTGGAAACAGGCCAGCCACTGTAGCCTACGAGCTCCTGCAGGGGCTCTGCAGACGGAGCTCATGGTGTCCTCACCACCTGTATGTATGTGCATGTACATATGTATGTATGTATGTATGTATGTATATATGTGTTTATTTGGTACTAGGGATTGAACCCAAGGCATTCTACTTCTGAGCTACAACCCCAGCCCTATTTTTTTTTTATTTTGAAACAGGGTCTTGATAAATTGCTGAGGCTGGCTTTGAACCTGCAATCCTGCTGTCTCAGCCTCCCACATACTGGGATTATAGGCATGTGCCAATCATGCACAGCTGCCACCTTTGTTGCCAGTGTGGGCTTTCTTATTTCTCATTCCCCTCCCACCTGGTTCCCCTTCTAGCAGACACTTAACAGAAAAATCTAGCATATGTACAAGTTCATACATGTCTCCCCCAGCTCCTCTCCTGGGGCATCTGAGCTTTCTCACCCTGTGCAGCACTTGCACCTTTGTACAGGGATGATTTGCCAGAGTAAACATGGATATCAGAGTCATACATAAGCTATGACAGTGATATGAGCTTAAGGTTGCACAAATGCACACAAAAATTCAGGATGCTGGGTGAAAGGAAAGAGATTGGCAAAGGCCAGGAAGGAGGATGTATGGAGTAAGGAGACCTCCTCCCAAGTCCCCACAGTCCCAGCACAGAAGCAGCTAGAACAGTGGTTTCCAATAGCTCTGTCTGCACAGTAGAATAATTTGAGGTACTTTTTAAAAACTAATGGTCAGACCCAGTTAAATGAGAGTCTCTGGAGTGAGGCCCAGGTAAATATTTCCTCTGTACTTCCATGTTCAGCCAGGGCTGAGAACCACTGAGCTAGAATCAGAGCTGCTATATTCCCACTGCAGACCCTGTGTTCCTGCAACTGAAGGAAGGAGCCTGCCTGCCTGCCTGTGAAGGACTCCCTCCTTAGCCTCCCTACTGCTCCTGGGCCTCTCAAACTGGACTCCAACCAGATGGGCCCTTTAGGTGAGAGAAAAAGAGGTGGCTAAGTGATACAGTGTTTGTATGAAAACCTTGGGTCAGACCTTGGATCCAGGCCAGCAATGACAGTGATATAACCTCTCCAGACCTCAGTCTCTCCACCTGTAATGGAGGCAGCAATACCCACCTCCCAGGGCTGTGATGATTCCATGACATGATGGGTGTAAAGCTCCTCACGATGCCCAGCCGGCCCACCATGGGAGGCTACTCTTCACTCAAAGTTGCATGTCTTCTCTGAATATACTTTTTATCGGTGCATTATAATTATACATCATTGTGAAGTTCAATGTGATACAAACATACATGCACACAGCGCTTGGTGTGATTCCCCAGTATCCCGCACGACTTGTGCAAGTCCCTAGCCAGCCCTCCAGCCTCAAGATTTGCCTGTTTCCTGAATCAACGCATCTCCAAACATGAGCTGTTTTCAATTTCTCTTTCCTCCTTCTTTCCTCTCATGCTCACACATACAAACAATCTGTGATATCTCCCACAACCCAGTCTCGTTCCCTTTGCCCGCCCTAGCCTCTCTCTGTGCTGCTTCCTGCCAGTCAGAACCCCATGTGTGTTTGAGATTCACCTCATGATCACTTTCCCTAGAAACTTCCTCTGAATATCCTCCAAGCTGAACCTTCTCCTCTGTGCTACTGAAACATCCTGTACATCCAATGCTACTTTATTGTATTATATTTTACCTATCAGTGTATACATCTCTTGCCTCCACTGATATTGAGCACCAGAAAGTGCTTTATCTTGCATCTTTGGTGAAAACAATCACAATGAACGGGTTTGAGGAGAGAAATGAAATTAGCAGGTTGGTTGGAAATTAGGATGACAAAAACAGACTGCAGATACGAGAGCAAGGAGGACAAAACAGTGAAAATGTCGTGTAAGGCATGGCCTCCTTAGCCCTGAAAATCTCCTGAAAGAAAGTCAAACCCAAGGCCTTTGAATTCAGACTGGCTGAGAGGAAGGCTGGGCTCCTGAGGGTGAATGGGACAGGAGCTCCAAGGTCCAGCAGAAGCCCGCCTTTCAGAGCTACCAGGACCTAGCCTTCCTTCACAGTAGGTACACATACGAGCTTAGCAGAGACCTTATTTAATATTTACAGAGCCTGTAACTATTTACAAATCTGTCTTTTCCCCCCTCGAACCTGGCTGAAATCCTTCCTTAAATCGGGCCAGGCCATCTCCATTGCTTCAGGCCACAACACTGCTCTGTTTACTGTTGCTCTTAGATTTTAGGTAGACAGCATGGAAAATGCTCCATCTGTGACCACAAGCACATTCCTGGAAAATGCCTACCCTGCTGGTATTTGGCTAAATTGTGAATAGCTGTCTTTCTAACTACCTTGGCTAGCCAGCTGCTGTGCAAACAAGAGGGCGAGCGTTTTCACTTCCAACATTTCTATGGCATAATAAGATGTGACAAGCATAATGGTAAACACTAGTATAAATTGGTATCAAAAAGTGATGCATTGAGTGTCTGAAAACAAAACCACATTTGTCAGTAGGTTTCAACTCAATGTAGAAGCAAGAGAAAAAATGAAGGTTTTTTGTTTTTGTTTTTGGCAAAGTTCTATGATTTAATTCATAAATGATTCATAAAATCATTCCAGTATACTTGTTACAAATCACCTGTCTATAACATACCATGCAGATGTATGGTCACTGTGCAAGCCTTATTTTTCTTATTTTGTCATTTTTAGCACCTGTTAGTGGATTGGTATTTGAGAACTTCTTCACTAGTGTATAAGCTATAAGAATATTGAAAAGTGATTCATTAATGTGTAAAAAGAAATTAAAAGAAAGGTTACAAATATGATTAAAATCCAGAATATTTATCAGGTAAAGTATAAAAATTAAACAGAAGGAGAAAGCATAATAAATGATAGTAGGGGAAAATTTCCACATGGAAGCCACGTCACAGTCATTTCCTTGGCACTGGTGCAAGGGCACATTGGAATATTAAATGCCCACATGATTATGGCCAAGACTTCTGGTAACAACTGATAATGAATTTTACTAATCAGAAGGAGAAATATATAGAGGGGAAAAAACAGCAAGGAATAATTTTGTAGAAGTAAAATTCATGGATTTTTTTCACATAAAAAGAAAATCAGATAACGATATTTGGATGCCAGGCATGGTGGCACACACTTGAATCCCAGTACTTGGGAGGCAGAGACCGGAAGATCTGGGTTTGTGGCCACCTCAGCTATTTAGTGAGTCCCTCTGCAACTTCGCTGAGACCCAGTTTCAAAATAAAGTATAAAAAATAGGGCCGGGGGTGTAGCTCGGAGGTAAAACGCCCCTGGGTTCAATCCCCGGTACCACAAAAAAAAAAAAAAAGATATTTGGTAGCTAGGCCTATAAGCAAACTCTCAAGTTTTTCAAAAGTTAACTTCCAGAAAGAAGTACTTTTAAAAAATTAAATCTCTAATTTCCACCTCCCAGTTTTTAATCCTCAGGCATGCACCGTGATCATCCCTGAGAAGTTTAAAAACATTTCTTTTCCATGTGGTGTACTCATTCAAAACATCTCTCTTAAGATCTAATATATTGTGTATTTTTATACAGTGAAAAATTATTGACAAAAGAATGTTTTTCATTCTTATAAGTTCCTTATAAACTTACTTTCTAAGTTTATAAGAAAAGTAGCCGGGCGTGGTGGCACACGCTTGTAATCCCAGTACTTTGGGAGGCGGAGACTGGAGGATCCAGGTTCGAGGCTAGCCTCAGCTCTCTCTCTCTCTCTCTCCGTCTCTCTCTCTCTCTCTCTCTCTCTCTCTCTCTCTCTCTCTACCTAGTGAGGCCCTCCACAACTTTGTGAGACCCAGTTTCAAAAAATAAAGTATAAAAAAATAGGGCCAGGGGTGTAGCGCAGAGGTAAAACACCCCTGGGTTCAATCCCCAGTACCGCAAAAAAAAAAAAGTCACTAAAAAAGTTTGCTTTTGCAACATTTTAATAAAACAATAAAAAACACCCTCCCTACTTTGTTTCCTATTTTTTAATTCAATCCTCAAATATGGTCTACTTAAATTTCATTTACCTCCTTATTCTTCTTTGGATAAGCTATGTAGTAGATATTTACATTAGATTGTTTCTGAAATGTAGGACAATTGGAACGTGAAAATGGTTTTCCAACCAATGATGCTAGTCAACACTTCCTAAGAGCTTTTTATATACCAGGCATTGTGCTAAGGGGTTTATGTTCTCATTTGCCCCTCACAAATTCTATGAGGCAGATATTCTCACAATCCCTATTTAATAAATGTATGATGAATGGTCAGAGAAACAATCCAGAAATGTGGTTTTTCATTTCTTGGAGTTTGTCTTACCTATTACAGGCAACGAGAATTTATCAGCATCCTTTCTACAATGACAAGGGCCTAGCAGCAATTTTTCTTCATTGCAAAACATATGTGACTCCCTAATATTTGGACCAACTAAGGATTGAAAGAACAATGCCCTGTAAAGAGCCCTATTCATTTGTTGGCACTCACACTGTACTGGAGCTAATTGCTTACTCTATTTTTCAATACTTTTTACTCTCAGCAGTTGTCTTAGTCAACCAGGGTGCTGCCAAACTATGGTTCAGTACTCTCTCTTAAATTGTATGATAAAAATACAAATAAGATCTATGGGTTTATTTTGTTTGATTTGTTTTGCTATTTTTATTCTACTGGTCATTGTTCAATGTGTTGCCAATTGGACAGCTTTTACTCTTTAAAGAAAATGTGCATTCGAAGCTTGCACATAATCGGCTTTTCTCTAATATCCTCCTACTAGAATGTAAGATTCCTGAAGGCAGGGATTTTGTCAGGTTTGGACATTTCTACATCTATCCTCAGACCTGAGAACAGTGCCTGACATACAAGCACAGGACCAGCACTTGTTACATGAACAGTGACTAGACTAGAGTTCTAAATATTCATGAGATTGTGCTTTGTTCCTCTTCCCAGCTTATTTTTTTGGCACAATTCTACTTTCTCTTAAAAATGTTTTATTGCTTATATAAAATACTCAGGAACATGAATCAAAAAGGCATGCACACAAAATTTAGAGTGTTGAAAAAAATCTTAAAATGTCAACTATTGAACAGAATCAAGATGTTATTGCAGAACCTTTCCAGTTTGTAACCAGAGGCATATAGCAGAATTTTCTAGAAGAGTTTTTTAAAACTACACAAGTTCAGGTCTCATCCCTTGAGACTCTAATAAGACCAGAACATAGTCTAAGAATCTAGATTTTCATGGAGACTCCCAGGTAATTTTCCATTATTCTTTCCTCTTTCAATCAACTTGTGGATATATTAGTTAGGAATCTCAGAGAAACAGAATCAGTAAGATGTGTGTGTGTGTGTGTGTGTGTGTGTGTGTGTGTGCGTGCATGCACATGTATGTGTGTGTGTGTGCATGCATGCACATGTATGTGTGTGTGCGTGTGTGTGTAAAGAGAGATTTTAAGGAATCGACTTATGCGATTGTGAGGACTGCAAGTCTTAAATCTGTAGGGCAGGCCAGCAAGTTGGAAATTCCAGCAAGAGTTGGTGTTGTAGTCTTGATTTCAAAGGCAGAATTCCTTTCTCTTTGGGGAATGCCTGGTATTTTCTCTTAAGGCCTTCAACTGATTGCATGAGGGTGTACACACTCAAATTGTATTAGATATCATTGGTTAGGGTTCCTAGAAAAACAGAACCAATAGGATGTGTGTGAGGGGTATATATACACGTACATCTATATATCAAGGTAGAGAGAGAGAGAGAGGAAAAATTGATTTTAAAGTGTTTGCTTATACAATTATGGAGGCTCAGAAATTCCAATATCTACAGTCAACAAGCTGCAGACACAGAATAGCTTATTTGCAATTCCAGTCCATGAGCAAAGTCCTGAGGGTCAGGAGAGTCAATGATATAAGTTCCAGCCTAAAGCTGGGGGGCTGGAGAGCCAAAAGCCAAGTACAAAGTCCAAGAACAATGGCCAGCAAAAGCAGTCAGGCAGGAGAGATTCTCTCTTCCCCAGCCTTTTTGTTCTATTCTGGTCTTAAATTGATTGGATGAGGCTCACTCACATTGTGGAGGGCCATCTCTTTATTCACTCTACCAATTCAAATGTCATTCTCATCCAGAAAATACCCTCACTAGTGCACCCAGAATAATGTTTGGCCAAATGTCTAGATGCCTTAAAGCCTAGTAAAGTTGACACAGAATTAACTATCACAGAGGTAATGTGCTTTACTCGAAGTCTATGGACCTAGATGTTAATCACATCTAAGAAATACCTTTATGGTAATGTCTAAACTGGCATTTGGCCAAACAACTGGGCACTATAACTTATAGCGAAGTTGTCACATAAAATTCACCATCACAATCTAGTATAATTTCCATACAATAAAATACACCCATTTTGAGTGTAGAGTTAGATGTGTTCTAAAAATGTTTCAAGATATAAGAAATGTTTCAAGATGTAGGAAACTTATTTTACCCCCAAAAGTTCTCTCCTGTCCCTTTGCAAACACTGATCTATTTTCTATCACTACAGACTGGATTTCTCTGTGCTAGAACTTTCCATAAATTGTGTCATATTAGTATGACTATCTGTGCCTGGCTTCTGCTGTTTTTCTTTTGTTTTTATTGTGATAAAATATTTACCATTCCAACTGTTTTTAAGCATGCAGTTACATGGCATTAAGTACATTTACACTGTTGTGTGGCCATTACCATGCTCCATCTTCAGAACCTTTTAATTTTCTGTAACTGAAATTCTATACCTATGAAACACTAATTACCTGTCCTTCCCTCAACCACCATTCTACTTTCTGTCTCTATGAATTTAACTACTCTAGGTGCCCATAATAAATAGGTCCTTTTGTGACTGACTTATTTTATTTAGCATAATGTCCTCAAATGTATTCTATGTTGTAGCATGTGTCAGAATTTCCTTCCTTCTTTAAAGCTGAATAATACCATTGTACGCACACACTACATTGTGTTTATCCGTTCATCTCTTGATGGGCACTTATGTGACTGGCTTCTTTCACTTGGCTTCTTTCAATACTTTTGAAATTCACTCATTTTGTTGCATGTATCTGTAGTTATTTTCCCTGAGAATTTTGAGGATTCTTAAAGTCTGCTAGCCAAGTGAATGCTAGAATATCCAAATTTGGAGTCAAAATTGTTTTGAGTTCTGTTGTGTTATTTTTTCTTTCTTTCTCCAGCGTATTGTTGGCCAAACGAATTATTATTTGTTTCTCAATGCTAAAAAAAAAAAACCAATCTTTATTGCTTCTGGGGCATGTTCCATGACAAAGGCAAAGAATGGATCACAGTAATAATTTACAGCTTTATAGCACTGACCATTGACAGCACCCACTTTCATGCCTTGTGTCATATAATACTCTTAATAACCCTTTGATATGTCATTGTCACCACCTTACCGATAAGCAAGCCTGGGTTATGAAGGATTAAGTAGTGAAGTGCCCCAGGTCATGGTTGGCAAGTGGCAAAACCATCATTGAAACCTAATTTCTGGTCCAGGCTCAGTGTTCACAGCTTCCTGGGCATTTATTTGAAGGGCACAAGGAATGTTCCCATGACAAATAACTTCCCCACAAGCCTAGCAGGATGCCTGAAACATGGGAAGTAAATTGACATCTTGAGTCCCCAGAGTCCTTCAGTCTTCTAGAAACCCCTTTTAAAATGAAAATGCTCTAGGGATGAGTTCCAGTTACAACAAGTCCACCCAGAGGGAGTTGGTATAGAGGAATAAAAACAACTTCCAGGTACTGAATCTATGCCACATCCTGGGCTCTGTGCTAGACTTCTGCTTATGTTTGATACCTCACTGCATTTTCAGAAAAGTCTTCGTTGATGTCATCCCTGTATTAAAGATTAAGTGGGTCAGAGAATGCTTAAGTGACTTTGCCAAAGTTACCCAGCATGTAACTGAAGGAGCCTATTCTTTAACACTAACACCGCCTGGCGGTATAGACAGTGCTTTTCTTTCACATATTATAAGCCTCTTACCTGACCCTCTTTCAAGAAGACACTGAGCAGAGACGATGAGAGGCAGGGATGCCACAAGACAAGTAGCTGGAGAAAGACAGTCAGCTGTACTTTCTGCATAAGTTTGGTAGGACTGGCTTGAATTACAATTTATGAATGACTTGCTATAAAAATATATAAAGGCCTCTCTGTTGTTTTTTATTACTATTATTATTATTATTATTATTACTCATTTTTAAGAATATTTCCCTCTACACTCAATTCTTTGCTTGTGCAGAATATGTATTTGGTACTTTTTGCTTGGTCTACCCAGGGAATGGTTTTGAAATGTTGTTTCTTACAGAGTGCCCTAAGGAGTAGATGATATTAATTGTGATGAAGAAAGAACAAGAATATGAGATTCATGCTGCTCTTTGATTAAAGCTTCCTAGATAGAATTTTACCTCAAGAGCTTTGTTGTTTTAATGACCTCCTACAGGTATTTTTCCGAGTGGTCTCAGAGGGTCTTGTTTCCTAGTTCCTTGTAATAGTGCTGTCAGCTTCCAGGCTTGTGTATTTTACTTCAAAAGAGAGCCTGGGTAATTTGCCTATTTCTGCATTTTAGGGCAGAGTCACACAATGCGGAGCAGGCTATCATGTGTTGACAGGAATCAGCAGGAAAGGCTGGGCAGGTAATCATCAGATTGATGCATGTGGGACACTGTGCAGTGATTTCACCCTCACATCAACTAAGTATCCTCCCTGCACTGTGCAAAGTGGTTAATCAGGGAGAGTTCCATTTAGGGTCCCAGCAATGCCATTTATTGTATTAGTGCCTTAAATATAGGAATATGTGATATAAGGCTGTATTATTGGAATAAAATCTACCTAATTACTGAGTTCTTAAGAATTGTCTTTGATGTAGATGATACCAAATATAGAGTGCCTTTTGATCTTGCTGAATATTTAACGACCTTCATGAAAAGGTAAACATTTAGAAAACTGATTTTCTAGAATTCAATTATTTTTTGCTGAACTAAAATCAAGCTTTATGTATTTAAATTTACTTTTCATGTATTACCCTAAATTTTACAGCTAATTTTCTCAAGATATTCAAATACCTTTAGAATGTACCTTTAGAATTATATGCATTGGTAAAGGAGATTCTACTGAAAAACATGAAGTTCCCAAATTGTATGTACTTTTCCCAATTGAAATGGATGTTAGATTTCTCTTGAAATATGATGCTAGAAAGCTAAAATAGTAATTCTTTCTAAAGATATTTTAACTTCAGAAGTGTTTTGTATCTTTAAAAAGGAAAATAGCTGGGCATGGTGGCACGCACCTATAATCTCAGTACTTGGGAGGTTGAGACAAGAGGATTGCAGGTTGGAGTCAAGCCTCAGCAACTTAGCAAGACCCTGTTTCAAATTTAAAAAATAGGGCTGAGCCGGGTGTGGTGGCGCATGCTTGTAATCCCAGTATGTGGGAGGCTGAGACTGGAGGATCCGGGTTCGCAGCCAGCCTCAGCTACTTAGTGAGGCCCTCCACAACTTAGTGATGAGACCCTGTCTCAAAATAAAGAATAAAAAATAGAGGTGGGGGTGTAGCTCAGAGGCAGAATGCCCCTGGGTTCAATCCCCAGTGCCGCAAAAAAAAAGGGGGTCTGAGGGTGTAGTTCAGATGTAGAATGCCTCTGGATTAAATCCCCAGTACCAAAAATAAATAAACAAAAAAGATAAAAATAAAAGCATATAATGTGTGGACCATATTCCCTTTTACATATTTCAATGGAATATCTTATCTTCCAAAGATAAATCAGCTACATTTTATTTGCTTTCCCCAGACCGAGTTTAATGACAATTTGAGATATATAATCTTATATCTTGGCTGCCTCACTTAACGAAATTTCCAGGGAAAGTAGCCACCACAGCAAATTGCTTATGTCACACCACTAGACTCACCCCATGGACCAAACTATGAAATACTGCATCTAACTGGCTCATTTTATAGAATATTTTCTTTTCTTCCAACAAGCAATTTTCTGGAGAACACATGCCAAATGGGCCAAAACAATGTAAATATGAAAATCGACAACTGATTGTAAATAATATGGTCCCTTTATCTTCTAAAAGAGAAAGGTTTCAGTTACACTGTCTCAAATGTACCAAGAAAGAAGTATAATGAAGTTAAACCTTTTGTGTGATTTTCCCCCATTATCAGGGTTTATTTTTCATCAGCACATATCATTTTAAAAAGATCTGCTCTTGGACAGATTTGCTTACCAGACAACTGAACCATGAAAAGTGTATGCTAGAATATTTCTAGAGACATTTACCTAAATATCAGTCAGATATAGGCAAAAACAGAACTGAAATACAAACAAAACTCAAGTATTATTTTAGTTGCATATGTGAGTAAGCAGTGAGGAATAAGTGTGGTTAGTTGAAGGGCTTGCGGAATAAGAACCTACTGAGTTTAAGAAATGAAAGACAGTGGAGACGGGTGTGGCGGTGCATGCTTGTAATCCCAGTACTTGGAAGGCTGAGACAGGAGGATCCAGGTTCGTGGCCAGCCTCAGCTACTTAGTGAAGCCCTCCGCAACTTAGTGAGACCCTGTTTCAAAATAAAGAATAAAAAATGGGGGGGGGGGAGCTCAGAGATAGAATGCCCCTGGGTTCAATCCCCAGTTCTGGGGAAAAAAAATGAAAGACAGTGGTAACACAGCCCCAGGAGTTTCAATCTGGTCAACATGTGTTTTTTGTTTGTTTGTTTGTTTGTTTGTTTTTGTACTAGAGATTGAATCCAGGGGCATTCTACCTCTGAACTATGCCCCCAGCCTTTTTCTTTAAGTAGGGTCTCACTAAGTTGCTAAGGCTAAGCCTCAAACCTGCAATCCTCCTGTCTTAGCCTCCCAAGTACTAGGACCACAGGCATGCATCACTACACCCAGCTCCAACATGCATTCTTGATACAACCTGCCCTCTTGAGTTTCTCATTCTCTCCAGGTTGAGGGCAAGTCTGACCTGGGTTGGGTCTCAGAAGCTGGGACCCAACCCAGTAGGGGGTTGTCAGCCTAGGAATGTGGGGAGAATCAGGAAGGACAGAGGTCTCAAGTGTCAGGTCCACAGTGGCTAAGTCAGTCACAGCAAGAGCTGAGTGAAAGACAGGGACAGCAATGGGAAAAACTGTTGTACCCCATGTGTAGGACAAAGGGTCCGACACCAGACTCAGTTAAGGCAGGAAGCATTTATTACCGCGGGGCTACCACTCTCCAGCAGGTCAAAATGGCAGCCCCCTGTACAGTTCACCGGTTCCTTTTATAGAGAGTAAGCAGAGTTTGCGGGGTATGCTCTAAATCGACCAATCATAGTAAATTTTCCTTATTTAGAAGTAAGGGGGTAGGTCTAGGGACGTGGGCTGGGCACCCAGGCGGGGGTTGGGGGGCTGGTCTGGGTGGAAGTGACACTGACACCGGAAGTCTGGTCTGCACTGGCCCCACCGGAGCTCAGAGCTGCAGCTGCAGGCTGTGAGGCATTGTCCTAGGGGCGATAAGGGCAGGAACTGGTTTCATCCTTGGGGAACTGGCTTTGTCCTTGGGGCGGTAAGGGCAGGAAGTTTAATTTTAGGGTAGAAAACGAGGCTAAAAAAATTACTTTTATGGCATGTTATCACAAAACAAAGCTAGGGACTTCAGAAGGCATTCCAGGGACAGCTTGAAGCCAGGGGAGAAGCTCTTTATGGCAGGCTACCTCTTGGTGGGAGGGGGCTGCTAAGGGCACTGCCGGCTCTGAGGTCAACTTTAGCGAGTGGATGTGATGGTGACCACGTTGTAAAGACAGAGGAGCAGCTGATATCTTTATATAATGTTTGAGAAAAGAAACATGGAGAACAGCATGAACTTCTCCCTGGTGCATCCCGGCAAGTTCACAGGGTTGTAAAATCTTGGGGAGAAAAAAGAAAAGAAAATGCTTTGGCGATATCAAATATTAACATATGCAAAAAGTTATTAAGTTTCCAAAGGCACATTTTGTACTTATAAAATGAAGCTGTGATCCTTACCAAGTACATGTGAGCCAGGGATGAATAGCCAAGGAAGAACCCATTTGTGTGTAGAAAATTGGGACTGAATTTCTGAGCTAGCTGTGAAGGAAGTCAAGGAGCATGCTGTGGACTAGCATGCTGAACAGCACAATGTATCGGCATCTTTGTGGTAAGATGTTAACTGTGTTCAAATTGTACTTGGCAGGAAAGTTACAAGCAAGTGATGCGTCTTGAATGTTAGGCTAAAGAATTTGGATTTGACTTAGTTGGACGACTATTAATTTTTATTTTCGTTTTCTTGACACTTCATGAAGAATTTTTCTGTTGGGTATAGATTTTCTTCTCTTCACTTATTAGTCAAACTAATTCTTAATTGCTTTTGGGTGTCAAAATCTGAAATGAAGGAACCTCAAGTCATTTAACCTTGACTCAGTTTTCTCATTTCTACAGTGGCTAGAAGATTGATGATGTTTCTTCAAACTTAGAGTTTGAGTCTGGGTGGTATAAACACACACTTGACATTGAAGTAGAGAAAAGCTGTTTTCATGGACTTAATGATTCAGTATCTAAAAATACTTATCGCCGGGTGTGGTGGCGCACGCTTGTAATCCCAGTACTTTGGGAGGCGGAGACCGGAGGATCCGGGTTCATAGCCAGCCTCAGCTCACGCACGCGTGCTCTCTCTCTCTCCCTGTCT
>PVJS01033735.1:0-21988 GCA_004027185.1 Glis glis
CTTAGTGAGGCCCTCCGCAACTTCGTGAGACTCGGTTTCAAAATAAAGTATAAAAAATAGGGCCAGGGGTGTAGCGCGGAGGTAGAACGCCCCTGGGTTCAATCCCTGGTACCGCAAAAACAAAACAAAACCAAAAACAAAAAAAAAACATATATTTTAAAAATCCTAGAAAAAATCTAGTAAACCAACTTATAAAAATCAAGGCATGAAAATAGATTAGGTTGTATTTTTTATGTCTAAAATTGATGTGGCAGGTTTATGTTTATCATCAATTCCAAACTTTTCAATTTTTAAAGTCTCTAATAAGCATTGGCTCTGCCTCTCTTAATTGCTGTTTCATTTTATCTTCCCCTTCCTTCTTCCCTGCCTTCCTGCTTTTCTTCCTTTCCTGGGGATGGGGTGGCAGGCATAGGGGAGAAGGGAAATATAGATAAAATAACTAGAAATATCAGCTCCTGAAGAAAGATTCCCAATATGCTCTATGACAAATTCTCTTTTCTAAGTACCTAGTATGTGCTTAAAAATAAGAAAGAATAATATTTTTACTTTAATGTAAAATGAAAGCCTCTCTTGAATCTGACCTTGAAATTTCATAAAGGAAACTAGGTTAATTTAGTACAGACTTGATTAGTTTTATAAGTAGTTCATTGAATAGTTTAGTAATATCAATTGTTCTAAATAATCTAACTATATGTAACTATTAATGTCTTAATTTTAAGGCAGTATTCCTACTAGCTCTTTGGTATAGCTGATAATATGAAAAATGAAACATGTTTTAAAAACAGAAAACAATCTTTTCTCCGTGAAATATGCCTCATTTCTACTTAGTGATGTTTTCCTGAGAGAGAAACTTGGCAGAGTAATAGTGAATCACTGAACTGAAAAAAACAGTATGAGTATAAGACAATGTATTTTTAAAGATATTACTCAAATATATAACATAATTTTCAGTTAACTTTATTTCCCCTAAACTTTAGCAATTTGGATCAATTCCTCTGAGACTCGTTTGTCCTGGCATAATTAAAGTATACCTTTATTTTAACTTTGGTTCTTTGAAGTGGCAGTCACTTTCTGCAATATAGCCGTAAATCTTTTAAAAGTTGTTTTGGGGTTAACCCCTTCACTAGTGGGTGGTTTCATGTGTACTATAGGTTTTTCATTAGATGTATTTTTTTCTAAAATTAACTGTCTTCATTGGCAGTAACTGCAAATGTCCCCAATCTGATAGGTCATCCTAATTGTATCATAACAGCAGAGTGTCAGACAGTAATGAACAGGTCTTTTGAATACCATAAAATTTAAGAGCAGCTGCAACTGAAACATCAGGAAAATTCAAGTTGAGAGACTCTTGTGATATGTTTTTAAACTTCTAAGGTGAAGAGGAGAGTTATTGACACAACATTATGAAGTGACAGCATGGCCCCATTTGGCCCACATTTGTGTAATAGTGTTATTAAATAGACAATGTGTATGACCTCCAGTAGTCTGCTGGAAGGTAAGCCGCTAGGATATAATTAAATGATAATCTAGTAATTTTCCAATTAAGTCAGTTTGAGCACTATATTGAAAGGAGATAACTTTGAATCTCTTTACTGATGCACCTCAGGTCATGTGAAGCTATAGCTCTGTAACTACTAAAAGAGCTATGAACTTGATTGTGCAGTACTTGACTTCAGTTTCCTTTCTACCACTAATTAGTTATATAACCCTGGGCAAGCCACCAACTGACATTGAGTATTATTTCTTTTATTTTGAAATAGGTAACAATATGTGCCTATATGAGAGATACATGCTAATGATCTCTTGCCAGATTCTCCCCATAGCCTTCCATGCATAGGTTTGACTGGTTGGATTGTAGGTGGACAATTTAATCTTTCTATAGTATTTATTTTCAAGGCATTGTTTTAGGACAAATCATAATTTATATGGACTTGGAAATGGCATTCTAGTGAGGTGTCAGATAAAGATAAGGGCTACAGAGAGATTTAAACCATGGAGCAAACTTAGGAAATGTTGGAAGAGGAATTGAAATTTTAGAAATGGTCAGGAGAGGCCTGAGAAGAAGACGTTTAAACAAAGACATGAAGGAAGTTTGAGAATGGCCGTGCAGCCATTCTGGGGAAGAACACTGAAGCCAGGAGGAAAGGACACACAGCTGGAAATGTACTCGACATGGACGAGTAACAGCAAAAGTTAATATGCCTGGAGTTAAGGGAACCAGATACAGAACAACAGGTTGTAAGGTCAGAAAGGCAGGGTGCCAGAAATATAGAACCCTGTAGAACACTGTAAAGAATTTTTTAAGAAATTAGCTAGGAATCTTGACCTGAGAAGTGCCATGGTCTAATTTAAACTTTAAAAATATGTTTCTAAACCGGGCGTGGTGGTGCACACTTGTAATCCCAGTACTTGGGAGGCTGAGACAGCTACTTAGTGAGGCCCTCTGCAACTTAGTGACACGCTGTTTCAAAATAAAGAATAAAAAAAAATATGTCTCTATTCCTATACTGAGAACAGAAAGCATGGGTAGATGCAGAAATATGAGAAACCAGGCAAGAGAACATGGCGTCCCTTTTATTTCCTAAAGTGGGTGGAGTGGGTGGAGTGGAAGGAAACACACCAAGTGCTGTATGCACATATGTTTGTATCACTTTGAACCTCACTGTGATGTAAAATTACAATGCACAAATAAAAATATATTACAAATTAAGATTTCATATTTTATGGGCAGAATTTTAAAACAGAGAACACGGTTTGACTTGGGCAGTAGTGGTTGAAATACTGAGCAGACATTATTTTCTGGGCATTAGGCAGTAAACTAAATGGATGTTATTGGATATGGACATGTTGGAAAGATGTGGCTCAAACACATGTGACTCTAAGGAAAATCAACATTTGAGTTTTGTCATTTTACATTTTAAAGCCCTTTAGACATCAGCGTGGAGGTATATAACATGTAGGACTGTAATTCAGAGGAGTATTGTGGGCTGAAAATAATTGCCCAAAGCTGTACCAATCAGATACCATCTCCTGGAGACTGGATTTATGACACAGGGACTGATCCTTGCTGACACCAGAGTTTGATGTAGAATGTTTGGGTCTGAATTGGTACCCTCAAAGTAGAAAATTAAAATAATATTGTTATGGTAAAGCAGTACTTAATTGTCTTATAGAGAAACCTATGTATCTTGCAATATAAAGAAGAGTGAAATGGGTACCTAGAGAAATAACATATGACTAGAGACTTGACTGATATTCCTTCAATTTCTATGATTCATTATAATAATAAAGTAGTTTATAAGAGGCTTTTGTTTCTTCAGACCAAATTACTGCAAATAAACATAGCCTATATGAGAATTAAATGAGATAATATATGTTTGAAAACTAAATCTTTGTAAGTTACTATAACATTTCAAAATAGTAGAAAAATACTGAGAAGAAAAATTGCCTTCCAAGATTATATATTCCTTTTGGGGGGGGTTGTACTAGGGATTGAACCCAGGGACATTCTACCTTCCAACTACACCCTCAGCTCTTTTGCTCTGTTTTGCTTTGAAAAAGGATCTCACTAGGTTGTTGAGAATCTCACTAAGTTGCTAAAGCTGGTCTCTAATCTGCAATCATCTTATCTCAGCCTCCCAAGTACTGGGATTACAGATGTGTGCCACCACACCTGGCTTATATATTCTATTTAACATAGTGAAATCTATTGCTTACTTTTCAAGATAATTCTATGATATAATACAGCTTTAAACATGCTTTTAATATGATGAGATAGTATATATTTGTAAAACTCATTCAAAATTGTTTGATTCTTTCAGTGAGATATTTTATAGATAGGTCAATAACAGTTTGGATTGTTTTCTTGACCCTGTAATTATATTTAGGTGGGATTTTCCTCTAGATGCAGGGTAATAGAATTTATTTATCTTGAAGTTACATTTGAAAATATATGAGAACCTAAAGCCATAATAAACTGTTATACAAGTGGGCACATTGAGCTTTAGCATATAAAATATTTTATCAGCTTAAGTCTTATACATTATTGATTATACATCCAACTATTAAAAAATAACTCCTTTTATACCTCTGTGATATACAAGATACTTTAAAAGACACTAGCCCTTCATAATATGTGATCCTGTGCAGTGACTCATTTTAAGGCAATCAATGCATGAATTGTTGGAAATAATTTTATTAGTGATTTAAAATACTATTGAAATAATATTACATTTTATTCTGCTATGGCCTATAATATTCCTAAATATAGCAAATGCTTTTATATCTGCTTCTTTCTGAGGAAATAAAAAGCAATAAAACATTGAATACATGGGTGCTAATTTGTTATATAAACAATAGTTTGGAAATCAATTGAGAACAAAACAGATTTTTGATAAACTGTATATTTATGAAAATATTTATCCTATTATAAAGTTACATATAGCTATATTTATATGAATTGCAGAGGAATAGTGAGAGTGTTAATGTTTTTCAAAATAATTTAAATTATTTGGAGTGTCCCAGATAGTTAAATAGTGATGCCCTGCCCATGACTCTGCCAGAGAAGAACCAGGGCAATAAAGGAAAAACTGTATTTTGAGGAGAGTGATTGAAGGAGAATTCTGGAAATCAGCAAAGAAGTGATGGGAATCCTAAGAAGCAGGGAGAGATGTGAAAGCTACCTAAAGAACAAAGACAGTTGTACTTGAACCCAAGCCTCCTGGGGTGAGGGGAGCCCAACACTGTCAGGAAAAGGTGAGCAGGAGAGTACCAAAAACCCCTAATAGCAGCACACCAGCAATACTAAGTACAAGAGAATTCTACAATCTGTACAGGATTTAGATCTAGCTTAGTGAGCTGGTTGGTCTAAGAATAACTGCTCTACTCCAAAGCAGGAACTCACTCTGGGTGTTCCTCTACCCTCAGAACCCAAGCTACTACAAGACCCATTGCAAAATGCCATCTTGGCTTAGGAGCAGGCAGCTGTCCCCCTGAAGCCTGGGGCTGGTCCATGCCTCACTGGATAGAAGACAGCACCCCTCAACATCATGTGTCTTCAGGACCAGCAGCCATTGTGGCCACAAGTCTAAGTCCCACTCATGCTTGCCCTGTGGGAACCAGGGAAGGTCTCCTCCCTACCCACAGCTTCAGGACTATAGCTACTGCTGCAACGTTCTGGCTTCATTTTTGCATTTCCATCTAGAACTGGGAAAGGTCCCAGTCTTAGAGTTCCATGAACATGCCTATCAGTGGCATTAATCCCCAGTACCACCTTCATTCTCCTGGCAGGAATTAGGGAAGGTCTCTTTCCCAACCCTCAGCCTTGGGACTCTAGCTGCTGGTGCAAAACATTTTGGAATCATTGAAGTTTGTCCCTGAGGACCAGTGGAAGGTCCCATCTAGGTCCTTCAGCCCTGGGACTGTGGCTACCAATGCCTCAAACCTTGCCTTGCCACCATGTTATGTAGCACTAGAACTACAGATACCAAGGCCGAAATTCCTGGTACCACCCTGGTACCTTTGGAGCCTCTGTGTCCTACACTTCCGGGACCATAGATACCTGTGTCATAAGCCCAAACATTACCTGTATATGCACCAACTGAGGGAAGGATTTTTCCATAGCTTACAGACTCAGGACCACAGCTAATGCTGTCAAAAGCCCTGTTACCACTTGTGCTTGCTCCTTGGGGTCTGGAGAAGGTACAGTCTGTATCCCACAGTTCCACAAAAGTAGCAAACAGTGTTACAAGGTTCACCACCAACTGCAATCACCCCATAAGAACTAAGGAAGGTTCCCTTTGTGTTACATAAGCTCAAGTCCACGGTTTTCAGTGCCAGAGACCTAAGCACTGTCTGTGTTCATCCAATGGGACCTGGGGAAGGTTCTAATGCTGTGGCTCCAGAAGCATGGCTGCTGGTACCACAGGTCCAGCCATCTCCTTCATTCATCCCGAGAATCTTGGGGAAGGTCTCCCTCATATCCTGTACCATGGGGACCATGACTTCCAGAAACACAATCCTTGGCATCACCTTTGCTTGCCCTGAGGGATATGGGGTCAGAATCCATATCCCACACCACTAAGACTGTGGCAGCTGTTACCATAAGCCACAATGACATCAGTGCTCACAATGCCATCAGTGCTGTGAAGCCTTAAGACATCCACTGCAACATTGTATGACTACCTTGATGAACCACTGCAGTAGTCTAGACCATTGAGACACTTGTAGACACTATTGACATCTATCAAAGACAAAGAAATCACATGGGACTATACTTAAGATCTCATCTATAATTAAACCCAAAGCACCTATCCAACTAACATCTATGTTCCATAAAAACAAAGAAATTGTTTTCTACAAAAGCTACTTCATAAAATTGGAAGAGGTAGATGTTATAGCAGATATGTAGACATTAACATAGGGACACAAGAAACATGAACATAAACATGACACATCCAAAGGAATACAGAATAGAAAAAACCTAATATCATAAAGGCATTATACAATAAAATCAAAGCCAACATCATTTTGAATGGGGAAAAATTGCAAGAATTCCCTTTAAAATCAGGAATAAGACAAGGATGTGCACTCTCACCACTCCTTTTCAATATAGTACTCAAAACTCTAACCAGAGTGATAAGGCAAGAGAAGGAAATCAATGGAATACAAATAGGAAGAGAAGAACTGAAATAATCTCTATTTGCAAATGACATGATCCTATATTTAAAAGACCCCAAAACTCAACCAAAAGACTTCTAGAGCTGGTTAACAAACTCAGCAAAGTAGTGGGATACAAAATCAATCTAAAAAATAGTAGCTTTTCTATATGCCAATAATGAACCCACTGCAAAAGAAATCTGGAGCTGGGTGTGGAGGTGTATGCTTGTAATCCCAGTACTTGGGAGGTTGAGACAGGAGGAGCACAGGTTTGCTGCCAGCCTCAGCAACTTAATGAGACCCTCCGCAACTTAGTGAGACCCTGTTTCAAAATAAAGAAAAAAAATAGGGCTGGGGGTGTAGCTCAGAGGTAGAATGCCCCTGGGTTCAATCCCCAGTACTGAAACAACAACAACAAAAAAGAAATCTGGAAAACAATTCCATTCACAATAACCTCAAACACAATAAAATGCCTAGGAATAAATCTAACCAATGAGGTAAAAGACCTCTACAGTGAAAATTATAAAACACTAAAGAAAGAAATTGAAGAGGATCTTAGAAGATGGAAAGACCTTCCATGCTTTTGGATAGGCAAAATAAATATTACCATAATGGCTATTCTACCAAAAGTCATCTACAGATTCAATGCAATTCCTATTAAAATACCAATGGCATTTCTCACAGAGCTAGGAAAATCAGCCTTAAACTTCATATGGAAAAACAAAAGACCCAGAAGAGTCAAAGCAATTCTCAGCAATAAGAGCCATGGAGGCATCACAATACCTGACTTCAAATTATACTACAGAGCTATAGTAATAAAAACAGCATGGTATTGGCACAAAAGCAGACACATAGACCAACAGAACAGAATAGAAGGGACAGAAACAAATCACACACATGTAGCCAATTGATGTTGGACAAAGGTATCAAAAGGGTACATTGAGGAAAAGACAGCCTTTGTCAACAAATGGTGCTGGAAAAACTGGTTATCCATTTGTAGAAAAATGGAATTAATCCCCAACTTCTCATCCTGCACAAGAGTCAACTCAAGATGAATTAAAGACCTGGAAATTAGACCAGAGACTTTGAAATTACTACAGGAAGGCATAGGACTAACACTCCAACATCGTTTTCAATAAGACCCCCAAAGCTCAAGAAACTAAAACAAGAATTAATAAATGGGATGGCATTAAAAGGTTTCTGTTCAGCAAAGAAAATTATCAAGAGTCTAAAGAGAGAGCCTACAGAATGGGAGATCTTT
Organism: Glis glis; assembly: GCA_004027185.1. NCBI lineage: Eukaryota > Metazoa > Chordata > Mammalia > Rodentia > Gliridae > Glis > Glis glis. The sequence goes on from PVJS01033735.1 coordinate 7,919, forward strand.
GCCAGCTACTCCTTTGATAGAGGACTAATATGTAGGGTATATAAAGAATTAACATTAAAAACAAATAACCCAACCAAGAAATGGGCAATTGAACTACATTGACACTTCACAAAAGAAGAAATACAAATGGCCAATAAACATATGAAACAATGTTCAACATCATTAGCAATCAGGGAGATACAAAACAACACTGAGATTCCATCTAACCACAATTAGAATGGCAATAATCAAGAGTTTAAAAAATAAATGCTGGCGAGGATGTGGGGAAATAGGAACTCTTCTACATTGTTGATGGGATTGCAAATTAGTGCAGCCACTAAGGGGATCAGTGTGTAGATTTCTCAGGAAACTGGGAATGGAGCCACCATACAATCCAACTATACCATTCCTTAGTATCTTACCAAAGGGACTAAAATCGGAATATTAGAGTGATGCATGCATATCTATGTTTATAGCAGCATACTTCACAATAGCCAAATTATGGAACCAACCTAGGTTTCCATCAAAAGATGAATGGATTAAAAAATTATGGGATATACACACAATAAAATTCTACTCAGCAATAAAGATGAGCAAAAATTATGACATTTACAGGAAAATGGATGGAGATTAGTCAGTCACAAAAAGTAAAGGGTCATATGTTTTCTTTAATATGTAGAAGCTAGGGAATAATCGGGACACAAGAGGGACTGTAGATGATGGAAGAAAAACCCCAGTGGAGTGAGGAGGGAGTCTAAAAGAGGGGTGGGGGAGAATTAATGAAAGAAACACATTGATGTTATATAGTCATATGAAATCACCAATATTAATATCAATATCATGTATGGGGAAGGGGAGGGAGGAGGGTTGGAGCCAGGAAAAGCTCATCAAGTGCTGTGTGCATGAATGTCTCTATCATTCTGAACAACATTATGTTGTGAGAGCACGATGCACCAATAAAAGTGTATAAAAATCAAAAATCAAAGGATAACAACAGAAATAGATCCCAATGTAAAGTAAATCTATAAAATGTCTGAAAAAGAATTAATGATCTTGAAGAAACTCAGTGAAATACAAGATGATAAAAATAAACAATTCAAAGAAAGAAAAAAAAGCAAATTAAGAATACAAATGAGATATTCAACAAAGAGATCAAAATTATTAGAAAGAAGTAATCAGAAATCTTGGAGCTAAAAACTTTAATCAATAAAATTAAAAAAAAATACAATGCAGAGCTTCCACAGCAGACTAGAACAAGCATAGGAAACAATTTCTGAACTTGAAGACAGGTCATTTGAATTACCTGTCAGCCAAAAAGAAACATAAAAAAATAAAAGAACGAAGAAAGCCTGTAAGACTTATTGGAGACTATTAAGTGAACAAATATTTGCATTATGGAAATTCCAGCAGATGAAGAAAAGAAGAAAGACACTGAAAACCTACTTCATGAAATAATAGCCCCAAACTCCCCAAATCTTTGAGTTACGGACATCCAGATAGAAGAAACTCAAAGGACCCAACTTCATTAAACAAAAATCAACCTTCACCAAGGCTATTATAGTCAAATATCAGAAGTGTAAGACAGAGAGAATCCTAAAAATAGCAAGAGAAAATCATCACATCAAATATAAAGTAATACCATTAAACTTATAGAAGATTTCTTGGCAGAAATCATACTGGGCAGAAGAAAATGGGAACAGATATTCAAAGTACTGAAAGAAAAACCCTGCCCACCAAGAATACTATATCCAGCAAAGGGATTCTTTTTTTTTTTTTTTTTTTTTGCGGTACCGGGGATTGAATCCAGGGGCATTTTACCTCCGCGCTACACCCCCGGCCCTTTTTATACTTTATTTTGAAACCAGGTCTCGCGAAGTTGCAGAGGACCTCACTAAGTAGCTGAGGCTGGCCGCAAACCTGTGATCCTCCGGTCTCAGCCTCCCAAGTACTGGGATTACAAGCGTGCACCACCACGCCCAGCCCAGCAAAGTGATTCTTCAAAAATGAAGGAGAAATAGTTTTTCCCAAAAAAAGCAACAACTGAGGGAATTCATCACTGCCAGAGCATCTCTATGGGAAACACTTAAGGGAGTAATACACCAGAAATAAAAGGATGATGACTACCATTAACAAAAGTCATTAATATGTAAAACTCATTAAAAACAGATAAACAGAGAAGAGAATAAAACCTTAGCATGAGAGAAAATTATCCAATCACAAAATTAATAAGAGATGAAAAAGAACAAAAGTATATAAACGAGCAAAATACAATGAACAAAATGACATGAAAAAGTTCATACCTTTCAATATTTAATTTGAATGTAAGTGAATTAAAGTTACCAGTCAAGGGACCCAGATTTGCTGAATTGATTAAAGTAAAACAAAACAAAATAACTATAAGACCTAACTATATGCTGCCTACAGGAAACTCACTTCCCTAGTATAATAATATATATTCCCTCTCTCTCTATATATATTCCCCCCTCTCTCTCTATATATATAGAGAGATGATATACATATATATATATATATATATATATAGAGAGAGAGAGAGAGAGAGAGAGAGAGAAGAAAGTGAAGGGTGATATGTTTTCTCTCATATGCGGAAGCTAGGGAGTAATCTGGATACCAGAGGGACTCCAGATAATAGAGGAGAAACTCCAGTGGAGCCAAGAAGGTGGTCTATGGAAAGATGTGGGGGAGGGTGAGAGGGAGAATCAATGAAGGGATCACTTCCATTGACATTATGAACATATGTGAGAATGCCAATGTTAATCTCAATATTCTGTATGGGGAGGGGGAGAGCGGGGAGGGAGCTGGGGGAAAGTCCACCAAGTGCCACATGCATGTATGCTACTATCACTATGAACCACATTATGATGTGAGACTATAATGCACCAATAAAAGTATAAAAAATAAAAAATTGAAACTATATAATTTATCAGACCCAAACAGAATAAAATAAAAAATCAACAATATCAAGAAGAATTAAAGCATACAAATAAACAAAATTCCTCTATATGGCCAATGGATAACTGAAGAAATTCAAAGGGAAATATAAAATGTTCTAGAAACAAATGAAAATGATCACACAAATACACAAAAATATGTGAGATACAGTAAAAGCAGCACTGAGAGGAAAGTTTATTGCAATAAATGCATATATCAAGAAAATAGGCAGGTAAATAACCTAGTGATGTATCACAAAACTCAGAAAGAAAAACAAAAACAAAGCAAATCCAAAATTAGTAGAAGGAAAGAATCTATAAAGTGAGAAAGAAAGAAATAAAGCAAACAAAAACTAAAAGATCAATGAAAAAAATCAGTTTTTAAAAGGATAAACATAATTGACAAATTATTAACTAGACTAACCAAGACAAAAAGAGAGAAGACCCAAATAAATAAAATCAGAGTGAAAAAGGAGACACTGCAACTGATGCCACAGAATTACAAAGGATCATAAGAAATTACCATGAATGATTATTTACAAAAACCTTGAAGAAATGGATAAATTTCTGAACACATACAACCTACCAAAACTGAATCAAGAACTAGAAAGTCTAAACAGACCGATAATTAGTAATGAGATTGAAGCAGCAATTTAAAGTCTCCATCTAAAAAAATATCCTGATGGCTTTATTGCTGAGTTTTATAAAACATTGGAGGAAGAAATTCAATTCTTAAGTTATCCCCTACCCAAAAATATTGAAATGAAAGGGACTCTGCCAAACTCTTTATATGAGGCCAGAATTATCCTGATACCAAAATCAGACAAATAAACAGCAACGAAATACTATCAATTCATATTTCTAATGAACATAGATAAACAAATTCTACCTAAAATATTAGTAAACCAATTTCAACTCCTCATCAAAAAAATTATACACTATGATCAAGTAAAACTTATCCTAAATACGCAAGGATGTTTTGACATACACAGTCAATAAATGTGACGTGTACATCAACAAAATGAAGGACAAAATCCATATGCTCACTGCAAAAATACATTCTATAAGATTCAACATCACAAAAAACTATCAACAAATTAGCTACGGAAGGAGCATTCCTCAAAATACTAAAGGCTATATATGAAAACACAACAGTCAATATCATACTGAATGAGGAAAAGCTGAAAACATTTCTGCTAAGACCAGTAACAAGGCAAGGACGTCCACTTTCATCATTCTCATTTAATAAACTACTGAAAGTCTTAGCAAGAGCAATTAGGATAGAGAAAGACATCCAAATTACAGGGGATGTAAACTGGAAAGAAAGAAGTTAAATTATTTATGTTTGCAGCTGACATGACTATATACATAGAAAATCCTAAATACTCCGTCAAAAAAAAAACTGTTAGAACTGATAAGCAAATTTGCTAAGGTTGCAAGACAGAAATCAATATAAAAAAGTATCTTTTTTTTTGGACTGGATTGAACTGAGGGGCTTTTGAACTCTGAGCTAGATCCCCAGTTTCAAATTTTTTTTATTTTGAAACAAGGTCTTGTTAAGTTGCTGAGGGTCTCATAAAGTTTTTGAGATTGGCCTTGAACCTTTGATTCTCCTGTGTCAGCCTCCCAAATACTGGGATTACAGGTGTGCACCACCATGCCCAGCTAACAGTAGCATTTTTGTACACCAATAATAAACTACCTAAAAAAGAAAACCATCTGATTCACAATAGTTGCAAAAATTGAAAATATTTAGGATTAAATTTACTCAAGAAGTGAAAGATCTGTACAATTAAAACTATAAACCAGTGAGGAAAGGAGTTGTAGAGGACACAAAAAAAAATGTAAAAAATGTCCTATGCTCATGGATCAGAAAAATTAGTATTGCTAAAATGACCATGCTACCCAAAGTGATCTATATATTCAATGCAATTCCCATCAAAATAGCAATGACTTTCTATGAAATGACTATGGGAGAACACTTCAAGACATCGGTATAGGAAATGATTTTTTAGATAGGACCCTAAAGGCACAGTCAACCAAAGTAAAAATAGGTATTATATGAAACTGAGATGCCTCTGCACAGCAAAAGAAATAATCAACAGAATTGAGACAACCTACACAATGAGAGAAAACATTTGCAAATTATTCCTCTGACAGAGGATTAATATAAAAGGAACTCAAAAAACTGAATATATAAGTAATTCAAAAAGTTGGACTCAAGAAAAAGAAAACCAAATAATTCAATTTAAAAGTGGGCTGAAGAACAGATGCTTCTCACAAGAAGAAACAAAAAAAGGCCCACAGGTATACAAAAAAACCCTTCAATATCACTATTATTGTTTTGATATGAAGTATTCACCAAAGGCTCATGCATTAAGGCTGGGCATCCATTGCAGCAATAAACAGAGGTGGAGCTCGTGGGAAGTATTTGGATCATGAGGGCTCTAACCTTATCAATGGATTAATCCATTAATTCATCAATGGATAATAATTGGATGGCATTATTGGGAGGTGGAAACTATAAGTGGTGGGGGCCTAGCTGGAAGAACTAGATCACTAGAGGCATGCTTTGGAAGGGTCTGCCTCATCCCCAGCCCCTTCTGCTCCCCCCCCCCCATCTGTGCTTCATGGCTACCATGAGGTGAATAGCTTTTCTTTGCCACACTCTTCTGCCATGATCTTTCTAGCTTGGAGCCAGCCGACCACGGACTGAAACCTCTGATATCGTAAGCCAAAATAAAATTTTCCTCCTTCAAGTTGTTTTTCTCAGGTATTTTGGTCACAGTGAGCAAAAACGAACACACTCCCTAATCACAGGGAAATGCAAATTAAAACCACAATGAGGTATCTTCACTCCACAGTTAGAATGATTGTCAACAAAAGGACACACAATAACAAATACTGGTGAGGATGTGGAGAAAGGGTAACTCTACCATACTGTTGGTGGGAATATAAATTGGTAGAGCCATTATGGAAAACAGTACAGAGATTCCTCAAAAAACTAAAAGTAGAATTATCATATGATCTAGTAATTCTACTGAGTATATACCCAAAGGAGATGAAATCATTGTGCCCAAAAAGATACTTGTACTCCAAAGTTTATTGCAGCACTATTCACAACAGCTAAAATATGGAATCAACCTAGATGCCCATCAATGGATGAGAGGATAAAGAAAATAGATATATACGCATGAAGAAATATTATTTGGCCGCAACAAATGAAATGCTGCCATTTGCAGCAACATGGATGAAGCTGGAGGTCATTCTGTTAAGTGAAATAAGTCAGACACAGAAAAATAACTACCACATGTTCTCACTCATTTGTGGAAACTAATACATTAATCTCATAGAAGAGTGGAAAGGAATAGAGGCTTGGAAGAGGAGTGGGGAGGAGGATAGAAAAAAGTTCAATAAGGGGCACCAAAACACAGAGAGGTGGAATTAATTCTGGATTTTCTATAGAACATTTAGGTAAATATTGATTAAAATAAACTATATGAAATTTCTAACACATAAAAATGATTCATGTTTGAAGGGATGAAAATGATTATATCACAATTTGATTATTATTCATTGTGTACATGTATCAGTTTATCATAATATACTCCATAAAGACATATAAACATTACATATTGATAAAGTAATTTTTAAAAATAATAATTTGAAATATTTAAACTTGGGATCAAAGTGCAATAAAGATGTACACTTCTGGTTTGTATGCTCAAAAAAACAATAACAACTCTTTCCTATATTTTTACAGTAGTATATTTTAGGGGTATGTGTGTGTGTGTTTGTGTGTATGTGTGTGTGTGTGTGTGTGTGTGCATACACATGTGTGCACATGTATGTGTTTATTTCTCTTAGTAATGAAGAAAGATATTTGGGGAAAAGATAATATGTTCTTTCCATATTATTCAGAATATAGTATGTGAGGCCACCCTGTAGCCATCTGCAGAAATAGAATTAGAAGCAGAAATAACGTTCTGCTTCTAATCTTGAAAAGTGACCCAGAACTATGAAGGTAAATGAAATAATTTATTTATTTTTTATTTCATTTTATTTAGATTTTTGTTTTTGTGGTACTGGGGATTGAACCCAGGGGCATTTTACCTCCAAGCTACACCCCCAGTCCTATTTTTTATTCTTTATTTTGAAACAGGGTCACACTAAGTTGCGGAGGGCCTCACTAAGTAGCTGAGGCTGGCTGCGAACCCCGATCCTCTGGTCTCAGCCTCCCAAGTACTGGGATTACAAGTGTGTGCCACCACACCTGGCAAATGAAATAATTTAGCCTTTTTATTTTCTTAAGTTTTATTTTGATAGTGTCCTTTTACTCAGACCAAATGAAGCAATGTACAACTGACACATTTTCATTATTGATGATAGTGGAAGTATTTTATACCATACAATATGCTGCCTTAAGAAAAAAGCAAAATTTCATTTCTTGAAAGTTGGGTGTATACAATCACATTTCCCTCTGCCTTTCTCTCTCTCAGTAAGATCATAAGTTTATGCTGAAGGAAACACAACAGATGGATATTGAAATGTTTAGCTAACAAATTACACTCCACTACATTATTTTTCGAGTTTATCTTTGTTCATCTATGTTAGCATTTAAATCCTAACTCCAATTCTGTCTCCTTCAATATGGACAACCACGAAGACTCTAAGCCTGTAGGAATTCCACTTACCTTCCATTTGTTTCTTTTACCTAAAAAATACACTTACCATTTTACTACATATTCCTCTATTTGTAAAATGGTATGCTTTAGCCCTTGAAGATAAAAGCACCTTTAATTTGCCTGTATCCTCTACTCCTGGTATTATAACATGTAGATATTCAATGCAGTATTTGTTGAGTAAATGCAAATGACATTCTTCTAATTTTAAGTGTTTAAGGTTCTGCTTCCTATTTGTGGTTCTAATAGGTGGTTTTGAGTAGTCCATCAATCTTCCAACTTTTAACAAGTGCCTCCTATTTGCACAGCATTTTTAATTAAAGGGAGTCCTCTTAATTATAGAATGTTCATTCATGTTAGGCTGCTACCATTGTTAATTGTGCTCGGCTCTGATATAAAAAAAAAGCAGATGCTCTGCTGAGACAGAGTTTGCACAAAATGAAAACAATTTGTTTCATGCCTTCTCCTTTGGGGTTCTACTCTTAGGCAAAGCTCATTTGGAAATCATGAAATAGGTACAATAAGTTCCCCAATTCGGTTTCTCTGAAATCAACAGTTTCCTCCCCATCATGTACTCTCCCCTCACTCCTGTCAGCCAAAAGAAAAGTTGGGGGAAGAGGAGAAGGATGAAAAGCTGGTTCCAGGGTCTCCTCTCTGTTTACTCCCCTTAGTGTTAGATTCACTTATTATAGTCACCAGCAAAGACACACTCTACTTAAAAACCTTGACAATGGCTATATTCAGATCCTTCTTCCTGTACTCTTTGTGTTAAGAATGTATAGGACAAAGCTGGGCATGGTGACACACACTTGTAATCCCAGTACTTGGGAGGCGGAGACTGGAGGATCCGGGTTCGCGGCCAGTCTCAGCTACTTAGTGAGGCCCTCCACAACTTCGTGAGACCCAGTTTCAAAATAAAGTATAAAAAAAATAGGGCCGGGGGGTGTAGCTCGGAGGTAGAATGCCCTGGGTTCAATCCCCAGTACTGCAAAAAAAAAAAAAAGAATGTATAGGACAGGACAATGACCTAGTAAGATACTGGTCTCTTTTTCCTTTCTCTCCCTCTGACTTGTAAATTGCCAAGCCCCAGGACTCATAGTTGATGAAACCTGTATCATCACTATCTGCTTAGATAATAAAAAAAATAGCAAACCCCAATTGTTTGTATTTGTGCTTGGTATGTGTTAGGCACCATGATAAACTCTTTGCAGGAATTGTATCATTGAATTGTCCCAATAATTCTAAAAGGAAGCTATCATTTCCATTTTCTAGACGAGGAAATAGCTTTCAGAGAAGTTGAAATATTTGGCCAAGGTCTTCAGGTCAGCAAGGGTATGAACACAGGCGTGTGAATGAACACTGCTCATACTCTGGACTTGGGTCACTGTGCCTCTCTAGCCCCTGGCTCAGCACGGGCTTCACATAGGTGATGTTCTCCTGAGCACATCAGTATCAGACTCTCACGTGGATCAGAGCATAGCAGTCAAAGCCAACTTCCCTTACTGCAGTGTTATATGCTTTAAGACTGCGCTGTGGCCACAGAAACAAGTTTCTCAGTCTTTCCTCCCTAAAAGATGTTCTAAAACTAAAACAGAAAATTCAATGGAAAAAACAAGACAGTTTCTATCACTTTCCTCTCAAAGCCTGAGTCCTCAGTCAGAAATAAATCATATTTTCTTTCTTCCCCTACTACCCTTTTGATATTATTAAAAGTCAACAAAGAGTATGATATAATCTGACTTCTCTATAACCTTATTTCTAGACTAATTTGAGAAGGACAAAATCACAGAAGCATAAATTTTTAAAGGTCCCAGTTTTCCTCCTAAATTAAAAGAAAATTGCATATTTTATGAATATCTCAGCTGTGTTTTAAAAAATTATTCCCAAGCATAAGACTTGTTATAGTCTGAGTTTCTATATTCTTTGTTCTGGGGTAATTTGGTGTCTTATCTCTCATGTATCACTTATTTAGCTAGAACATATCGAGGCCCTACTATATGCCAAGCACAGCAAATGAAACCAAGTCTCTATGTGAACTTATAGTCCACATGAAAAGACTACTAAGTAGGTAACTACAAGATCATATGACAATGTTGAAAAGGGTCAATTACATAAGGGATCCTAATTCTATAATGTCTCTATTAAACTATAAATCTATATAAAGTACTTAGGGTCTCTTTGCTGGTCATCCCAAACTGAAATCCATATTCTGTCCAGTACCGGACGTATCAGAGGGATATTTGCAACTATCTCATATATTTAGTCATATTCTACAGTTTCTGCCCAAATTAATTTTCCAGAGCTAGCAGCCACTTGTATCAATGGTAGCATGACATCCTTCATTAGCCAATTAAAATGTCACATGGCTTTACTTCTTCTTATGGCTAAAAATGGCTGATAGCCCATCACTGAAAATATGTACTCATAAGAGATATCCATTTTTCATTGCTTCTATTTTTCTCTTAAAAAATTTTGGGGGAGGGCTAATTGACCGATGTGTACGTGTATACTTCTATTACCCTGAAACCCATCAAGATGTATGATTACAATGCACCAATAAAAAAAGATTAAAAGAATCATCTGTTGAATTTTCTTAATTACATTTTTGAAAATTAGATGCTAAAGAGATGCTAAGGAGGAAAGTAAACTCATTCATGATATCACTGCCTTACAATAACTACTCTTGAAATTTTGGTCTATGTGCTCTAGCACATTCTAAATGCATACATCTATAGGATCATTTAATAGGGAGAATGAAGTTGTACTGCAGGGCCTGTGAATTCACATTTACTCACATGTATTCTAAATAATAATATATCTTGGTAAAAAGCTTTAATATTAATTCTAAGATATTTGTTTACAACAAAATATATACTCAAGGGAGTATATATTTCTACCACAGAATATTTTTGATTAAAAAAGAATGCTTCCTGAATGTGTTTTAAATTGAATTTATAAAACAGAAAGCACCAGCTTCCAAAAAGTTGCTAAAATTCTTGTGCTCTGGAGAATGCAATAAGCGGTTGTATTCCTGTGTGGGAGCATGAGCGAATCCCAGCCCTTCTCTTTTCTCTTCATTTAATCTTTGCACAGCATTCAATATTGTGTCTTGAGCTGTCTTATATTGCCCCTTGGATGTTCCATCTGCTTTCTTATCTGACCATGATGAAGATGGAACTCCTCATATTTCCTTCGAAATTCTTTCTTCTTCCTCATTATTGGTAAAGTCATCATTCTTTCTAGTGTTGCTATTTTAGACAGTGCATTTAAACATTACGAGAAATTCTAAAAACAAAGTTGTTGTATAAAAGACAAAATTGATACAAAATTGATGCTTTTAAATTAATTCATTAGACCTGTTGCATAGTAATAAACAATGAGTTTCTATGTCCACAAGCAATATTTTAAAAGACCATAAAATTAAGATAAAAGAAATACATAAGCACACACAATCTTATTTTAAAAAAAACAAGGAGGATGCTAATGAGCTGTAGCCCACACCTGTCTTTATCTAAATCCCAACAAATTGAAGAAACTACTATACAGTAAGAGTATATGCTTATTGTATTTTAGAGGAATATTTATGTCACTCAGAGAAAGGAACTAAGGTCATTAATGATTTAGTTAATCAGAAATTCCAGGATGAATATAAAAATAAAATTCCATTAAACACTGTATATATTCAATGTTTATTTGTGGTAAAAACAGTTTATAATTTTAAAAAATTGTTAGTTTATCAATCTGCCCAGGGTTTTTATTTTCATTCTGAAGGATTCAGAGACAAAATTTCTAAAATTCACAAGTAACAAGGAGGGCTTTCCTAAAACAGGGCATTTTCTTTTATAAGGGTATTCTCATGGTCAGTTTGAGAAAAAAAAAAAAACTGGCTTGTTCCAAAGAAACCTTACTAGAATGGTCAAAACTTCCCTAGAAATATTAGAAAAAATATTCTCATAAGATACATTAGAAACTGACTAAATTTTTGATACCCTTAAAATAAAAATTGGAATGTCTAAAAAAATTAAGTTAAAGCAGATTTTTAAAGAGAATTTTTGAAATAGATACTACTAAGAAAAACTTGAAAGTAAGGAGGAAAAAACAATTACTAAAGACAAAACATTTTCTACCTTAAGAAATGCACTATATTCTAAAATTCAAAAAGATGGAAAATTTGAGGCAGTCCAAGATGGCGACTAAGGGAGATACCACATTACGATCTCTCTGAGACTTGGGTCTCAATTGCCGTGAAAGCAACTTCTCAACAGGAGAAGAAAAGCAACAAAAACTTGAACTAAACAATGAAGAATCTGAAACGTGATAGAATCAAAGTCAGAAGACAAAACAGAGGAAAGTAAAAAGCTCCAAGCACCTTACCTAAAGAAAAGCATCGGCGCCATCTTGGCCGGACCATGCCAGCCGCTACTGGCATTGCAGTTTCCACACGCCGCCGGCAGAGAAGCCAGAGACCTGCTGTGAGTTCAACTGCAGATCAGCAGAGACAAAAGCAAGCAGCGGCTCCTCCACACTCAAGACACCAAACGGCAGCGGCGCCATCTTGGCAGGACCTTACCGGCAGCTACCAGCATTGTGGCTTCTACACAAGACCAACGGAGACGCCAGCGAACTGCTGTGAATCCAGCAGCTGCAGAATAGCAGCAGTGAAGGCGAGCAGCAATGTGTTCCACGCACGACACAGGCCCGAACTACTGCCTCAGGCAGAAGCGTCAGTGGCGCCATCTTGGTCAGACTGTGCCTGTGGCTACTGGCATTACAACTTCTACGGGCCACCAACAAAGAAACCAGGGACCTTTTCTAAAACCAGCACTGCAGAGCATCAGCAACAAAAGCGAGCAGCAGTTTGATCCACGCTCTGCAGAGTCCCCAGGGCCCAGAGGCCTGACCAGAACCTGTGGCAGCAGCTGCGCTGCCCCCCCCCAGAGATTAAGAGCAGCACTCTTAACCGTAAGTCAATGAGCTGCCCCAAGGGGAGACCACCCAGCACGGCCACAGGGACTCGCAGGGTCTGAGACTGTGCGGATTGCCCTGGCCCAGGTGGGAGTAGGGTCTGCTGTGGGACACGGTAGATGCCTGCATAAGTAGACAGTCCCTGGCGACATTTGGGTGGGACAGACTTGCAGCCCCTGGGTCGCAGTGCCCTTATAGAGTCCCCGGGGGTCACCACAGGACATACAGCTGTGGCACCTGGGGAAAAATTGGACCAAACCAGCCCTCTCTGTGGAAAATGAGGAGTTCCGTGTTTGCACAGAATCGGGTCAAAGTGACATCTGCCACTTCTGTAGGCAAAGAGAGACACAAGCCCGGGGTCCCCTGTTGGTGACACCTGCCATAGGTGTAGACAAAGAGAGACATAGGGACAGCCCAAGTGGAGAACGTGGGGACCCACGCTTGCAGTGAGAGGTGTAATAGTGGCACTGGTGGCCTGCACCAATAAGAATCACTCCTGACCTTCCAAACCAAGTCATGGAAGCCAGGAGAGCCTGGAGCAACATAATCCACACTCTGTAAGAAAACAACTTCCAGCCAAGATTTATCTACCCAGCAAAGATATCTATCAAATTTGATGGGGAAATAAAAACCTTCCATGACAAACAGAAGCTGAAGGACTTTATGTCTTCCAAACCAGCACAAGAGAAAATACTCAAAGAGATTAATTACAAGGAAAAAATAATAAGGAAATGCCAGAACCATAGAAACAATGACTTCCATCAAACAAACAACTAGGCAAAGAACAAACACTACCTCAAACAGAAATTAAAACTCAAAATGTTTGGAATTAAAATCCATCTCTCAATAATCATGCTGAATAAAAATGGCCTCAACTCCCCAATCAAAAGATATAACCTGGCACAATGGATTAAAAATCACAATCCATCTATATGCTGCCTTCAAAAAACACACCTTATAAGTAAAGATGCACAAACTAAATGTGAAAGGATGGAGCAAGGTAATCCATGCTTACAGAACTCGAAAACAAGCAGGAGTAGCAATTATGATTTCGGACAAATTAGACTTCAAACCTAAACTTATCAGAAGAGACAAAGAAGGTCATTTCTTACTGGTAAAAGGAACAATCCAGAAAGAGGATATAACAATATTCAACACTTATGCCCCAAAGACAGGTGCAACCACTTTCATAAAAGAAACTCTTCATGACATTAAATTACACATAGATCCCAATACAATAATACTGGGAGACTTCAACACCCCTTTCACACAACTAGATCGACCTTCAAGACAAAAAGTCAGTAAAGATGCCTCAGACCTAAGGAACACCATAAACCAAATGGACCTAGTAGACACATACAGAATATTCCACCCAACTACAGCTGAATTCACATTTTTTTCAGCTGCTCATGGAACTTTCTCTAAAATAGACCATATCCTAGGCCACAAAGTGAGTACTAGCAAGTTCAAAAAATGTGACATAATCCCCTGCGTCT
>PVJS01033736.1:0-21978 GCA_004027185.1 Glis glis
CTGGAACCAAGCTGAATGCTGCAGGGATTAAAGAACCCCAGGGCGGCACCCACCTGCTTCGGGCTTGCAGAGCAGCTCAGGAGACTGACACCTGCCAGGAAGACTTGGAATGTCAAACAGAGGTTAGGGGGTTTTCACAGAGTCTATATAAGTCGTGCCTCAACCAAGAGCACAAAATGTCGATATTATAGAAAAAGGAGAGAAGCAAGAGATCAGTGGGCACTGAAGTGTCTCTTTTAGGGGAAGAAGAGCTGGGGCTGAGCTTTGAGGGAAAGGAAGACAGACACACAAAGATGGGTACGTCATGTCCTTTCATATGTGGAAGTAAAAAAAAAAAAAACCTCCAACCTGAATGTAGAGTGGTGATTATAGGAGGTCGGGAAGGGGCAGGGGAAGGATGGATAAAGGAAGACTGGATTTGATCAGAGCAAACTGTATGTATGTACTGAAATATCACACCAAACCCCATTAATATGTATAATCAATACATAGAAATCAAAAATTTTAAATTAGGGAGGGTAGGAGGAAAGAAGAAGGGAGAGAAATCTGCTTTCTTAAACTGTAAATACTATTTAACATCTGGTTTGCTTTATATTTGGGAAGCCAACAAATTTTGCTTAACAGCAACAGGGAGGGTCACCAGAGACACACAGCAGGGGACCAAAGTCCCTATAGGGGTCCCTCAGTCTCAGGTCCACTCAGCCGCTGGCCATCAACCCAGGCTAAAAGCACAGGACTATCCAAGCACACCGGGCACCTCATCATGGTGAGAGTTTCCTTGTAAATACACAGGTAAATGAAGACGGCAGTATAGACATGGAGGTCTACACTGCACACATCAGAACCAGAAGTGGCCAACTACAAGCAAGACTCAAATTCAAATTCTGGGAGCAAACACCTCAAAAAAAATGTCCTTAGTGTTAAAGAAAATATAAAACAGAATCATCAAGAACACATGTCTGCCTACGAAAACATCCTATTATTTAAAAACACCTATACATACTTAAATGGTTCAAAATATTAAAAAAACACTTAAAATAGAAAATACCCAAGCTGCATTCCAGCTCATAAAATCTACCTGATATACATATAATACTATGGTTTGCATACGGATAAGGAAACTGACATTTTGTCTACTGAATCTACACGATGCATCATTTCAAAATTAAAATGCTTTCTGTCTCAGCTACTTAGTGAGGCCCTCTGCAACTTAGACCCTGTTTCAAAATAAAGAATAAGAAAATAGGGCTGGGGGTGTAGCTTGGAGGTAGAATGTCCCTGGGTTTAATCCCCAGTTCTGAAATAAATAAATAAATAAATAAATAAATAATAAATAAATAAATAAACGTGCCAGGTGTGGTGGCACACCCATGTAATCCCAGTACTTGGGAGGCTGAGACAGGAGGATCACAGGTTCAAGGCCAGCCTCAGCTACTTAGTGAAGCCCTCTGCAACTTAGTGAGACCCTGTTTCAAAATAAAGAGTAAAAAAATAGGGTTGGGGGTGTAGCTCGAAGGTAGAATGCCCCTGGATTCAATTCCCAGTACCACAAAAAAATTAATTAATTAACTAATTAATTAATTAAAATAAAATGCTTTGCGTTGTCAGCCACAGGAAGGCATAAGACTACTTTGAAAAGCGTTTCTGTTAATAGTGAAAAATAGTTTTGTTTCCTGCAGGTGCTCTGGTTAAATACACGGAATGAAAAATGAAACAGACTCTGAAATTTTCTACATTAGAAAGATAGAGTTCTGTTTCATTTTTCGGGGGAAGGGAGAAACCTTTCCTTGCTCAATATCACTTCCTCAGTACCTACAAACAATATCGGGTTTCAGATTTTAAAAATTACCCTCTCTGAGACAGGCGTTCTCGCCCCCACTCAAAGGCACAGCTATCAATGATGCTGAAGACACCTGCTTACACTCCCCCCAAAAAATAATGAAAGACTTCTGGGCAAACACGATTTCCAGATCCATGTCCTAGGCATGGGGACAGGTTGAGGAAGCTGTTATACCCCCGAACAGTACAATTACAGGTCTGCCCTTACTTTGTGTTTGACATTAACATACGCAGCAATGATTTTTTCCCATAATGCACTAGGATCACATGCACCAAAATTTTGATACCAAAGTTCCGTCCCAAAGGGCTGTGATGGGCAGGAAGACCTTTGCCTTTGTAGTGAGAACACCTCCAGTTCCAGCCCTGGCTATGTCACTCGTTAGCGGGTGATGTGACACCCATGTAATGTCATCGGCCTTGCTGGGCTTGCAATTCTTGGAGGAGCAACAGGATTGTGGTGTGGAGTCTGGGCAACCCAGAAGAAGTCACATCTTGGCTCTTTCTGTACCGGCCTTCTTCTGGCTATAACATCACGGACCAGATTTCTGAATTCCTAGTCATCACCGAAGGCCCAGCCCAATGAAGGCTCCGTGCACACACCTTCAAGTTCATGGGAGGAAGGGGGACCTCGCTCTCTGGGCTTCTTCTCTACTCTATTAGATTCCTGTTGGATTTGACGCCTTGCCTTGAACTACAGTTCTCTCACTGGAAGGTAAGGATCATGAATATTCGTAAAATTGCCAGAATACATGTCTTGTCTATATACTGGACATGGATTCACTTCTGTTATCTCCAGCACATAGAAGGAACTCAAGAAAAGAATAAGTCGTTAACCCCCTGCCTTCAAATGGAAGAACTGTCTTGGAAAGGGAAGAGTACATCAAAGAGGGCATTTATAATAACAAAACCAGGCAGAAATCTTGCTAACTAAAAAGAAAGAAGAAAGTCCTGTGCTAGCAATATCAGGAAATAGGCACTTTCATATACTCTAGTAGAAGTACAAAAGGTTCAACCCCAAAGCTGATCTGGCAATACCTACTGATACTGCTATCAGACGCATCAGCCATGCTAGGAGAGGACTAGGCCGGGGGCATGCTGGGAAAATCTCTAGCCTGGGAGAAAAGACCTGGTTTCCTGTCATGCTAGACCAGCTGTGGGGGGCTGGCAAGCTCCTTCGCATTTCCTAGCGTCAGGCTTTTTGTCCACACAATGATGGGAGTCAAACTAGATGTTTTCTAAGACCCTGTTCGGCTGGGATTTCTATGTCAGACAAAAGGCAGTAAGCAGAGAAATAGAGCCAGAGGTCTAGAGAATCCCAGATCTGAGTTTAGGACTGACTCTGGTGAGCCTGAACGTTCACAAGTTTTTGCAATGTTGCTAAGACTCTTCATTCTAGATCTATTCCTCGGATACTCTTTTGAAAAGACAGCAATTGGAGTCTCAAGCCTCTTTCTCTGAGCTTTCCACCTCGTCTCATAGTCAGGAGGATAAACGATATTGTATCATCCAGGAAAGAAGCACTGGCAACCACCTGGCTCCCCTTGGTCCCCAGAGGTGTGGCCCTGCCACTCCAGAGGCATGAGAGCTGCTCCTTCCACGCTGTTCCTTCAGTTGGGCAGCCTAGGAAGAGTGCAAGACCCTGCAAATGTTATTTTGAGAAAGTCCCATCAAACTACCCAAATAATAGAGCCAGATTTACTAATATAACTAAAATCAACTATGTCACAAGTTCCTTATTTCCTTCCTAAGTAAAATCAAGAAATACCTAATGACTCCAAATGTCTTCATCAGACCTCTCCTGGTGGGTGCACTTTATTAGCATTGTCATTGGACAGGTATTGGGACAGGCAACAGATTGTGACATCCAGAGAGATGTGTAAAAGGTACAAAACGGTGTAATCTTCCGTTCTATCTATAGCAGGTTCTCACAACAATACAAGTAAAACAATTTGGAGAAGTGGCGCTCTGTGCCAGGCGGCCTCAGCAGGCAACCAGGTCCTCTACTCTAGCTGCTTTAGCTTGGCAGATGCGTGGCACCCCTTGGGACCAGTGCCACCCGGAGGCTCACACAGACTCCAAGGGGCAGCAGGCCCTTTGCCAGGGACCACCCTATCCTGATCCCCATGACCTGTAGTCCACAGATTATATTTCCATGGGCTCTCAGTAGGTGGTCTGTCATATAAGCATGCACACACACACACACACACACACACATCCTGGACCCCTGCTCAGAAAGACTCAATGTAAATATGTGTCTGCATCGCAGAAGTGCCAAACCTTTTATTCTGTCAACATAACTATGAGATTTCCAGAGGGGCCTACGGTGTGCTAAATTTCCTAAACTTATTTCCCCCAAAAGCATCATACCCTAGGCTTACTCTTCAGCAGCTTATCCTCTGAAAATATTCAAAACTGATCAGTGGCCTCAATTTCTAGAAACCGCATACGATATGACTATCCTCTCTCACTTAGCCTCCCTCGCAATAAAAGCAGACCTAAAGATTCTAAGAGCTCTTGAGAATGGATGCTGAGCACCCTCACGCTTTAAAACCCATTGACATAGATCGTGGGATATGACCCAAGGGAGTATGGACAGATGTATCAGGAGTAAAGCCCTTCGATTTTAGACAGAACCCACTTCCTGTCCAGCCCCAGACTAGGGCTACCCAGGGCTGCGTGTAGATGGTGGAGGTGGACAGAGTAAGTCAGCAGTCATTCAATAAGTGTGCTGGTTTTGAATATCTCAGAAAATAAAGGAGTCCCAGCTCGTTCCTCTCCCACCCTTTGTTCCTCCACCAGGTGGAGGATCAGCTCACCCCATTAATCCTGCACACAATCTCCCCTCTCACCTCCATCCCTGCCCCATGGAGCAACGAATTTCAAAGGAATTGCTGGACCAGCAGAGCATGGAGCTGCAGAAGAATGAAATGCAACTGGGAGTTTCCTACCCGCCCAAAACAAGTAACTTCCCCGACTCACATTCAGGCTAGGTGAGATGGAAGCTTCTGGAACTGAATTTGAAATTTCAGACAGAAGACTGCTAAACAAAGGTCTGAAACCGCTGGGATCGGCAACTGCACGAATGTGGGCACATCGGCTCCAGGAACGTCTGGTGCCTTGGTTTCCCCATGTGTACAGACAGAAAGACAATTGTTTTGATTTTTTTAAAAAAAATAAGAATAGACTCATGAATTAACTGTGAAATTAAAAATGAATAAAATAAAATGGGCAATATTAAACTGTGTTATACATAAAGCCATAGTATAACCTTTAATAAATATAAAATTGCATGGAATTATTATCAGGCTGAATTAACAATAGTGCCCAAAGACAACAATAAGATGTTTCCAAATTTTAAAGGGCGCATAATTTCCTTCCCTCCCTTCCTTCCTGCCTCCCTCGTTTCCTTCCTTCCCTTCTTTCCTTCCTCCTTCCCTGCCCTCTTCTCTGTCTCTGTCTCTGCCTCTCTCTTTCCCCACCCCCTTCTTAGTTTTTCTTTTTTTTTTGCGGTATCGGGGATTGAACCCAGGGGCATTCTGCCTCCGAGCTACACCCCCAGCCCTATTTTTTATTCTTTATTTTGAAACAGGGTCTCACTAAGTTGCCGAGGGCCTCACTAAGTAGCTGAGGCTGGCCAAGAACCCAGATCCTCCAGTCTCAGCCTCCCAAATACTGGGATTACAAGCATGCGCCGCCACGCCCAGCTTGGTTTTTCAAAGCAGAAATTCTCCTTCAAACAAGATATACAGGGAATAAAAAAGATGACGTCACGTATGATGGATGGGGACACACTTTGCCCACAGCTCTGAGGCTTTCTGCAAACAGTGGTCTCTTTATACCTGGGTTCTGGATGAACCCCACCTGTTTTATTTGCCAGCCATGATTTCTGTGTCTAGAAAGCGGAGGCGAGACAGATAAGGGCTGGAGCTGACTCATTTCTAACACTCCGAGATCTCGCATCTACACAGAAGTTGCAATGTGAAAAGATTTAAGGGCTGTGTTCATGTGAAGATGTGTTCCGTGGAGTATAAAGTAGCAAGGCAGGCCTGGTAGGCGAGGGTGGGAAGAACCTCGATGTCGTCTATTAAAATAAAGGAAACCTCAGGCCTCCTCTTGTGATTTAAGAGGAGGTCAAACATGACCAGTTTGCAGTTTAACTTGGCCAGAGCGTGGCTATATTTTCAATACAAACTATTACTAGTAGATTAAAAAAAAATGGAGTGACTATTTATTTTCAAAGGAAATGGGGAGCTAAACAAAGTTCTGTTGCTTCTGATAAAATCATGCTGCCACACAAATTCAAGCACCTTAAACAAAAAAACTGTGAGCTAAAACAACAGAAGGAGGTGTGGGCTCCCAGGTCTAGAAAGCTGTATTGAGGTTTTTCTACCACCTAGGAGTCTCTGATGTTGAATAGAATCGTGTATTATTCTCTATCCTTATTTGCTTTAGCTTGTTATATACTAACCAAAATCTATCAGCCTTAATGGCTAGATAAATTTAAAATAAAAATTACTACCTACTCTTGCAAAATATGAATTTTGGTGAAAACAGTTTGAACCAGGATCATTTCTTTCAGAATAAGGCACCCCTCCCTTTCCAACACCCCACCCTAAACTAGAAAAACACACATCACAACCACACACGCCATATTTTCTAAAAAGAGGTAACTTGGGCTGTGTCAAGGCTAATAAGCAGAAATAGATTTTACTCCTGGCTAACGGCTCAAACCGTCCATCGGGGTAAAATTGAAGAGGTTTCTGGAATTAGTGTACAAGTAGACACACCCTGTTTACCCCCCAAAAAAACTAAAACACAATAGCAGCTTCTACACTGACAGTCTCCATCCCAGAGCAGCCCTGGAAAATTACCAGGGACAATTCTCCTTCCCCTTTCACTCCTGAATTCAAATGGGAGATATTTGAGCTTATGAGGGGGTAGGGGGAATCAGGAAATGATCAGCTTGAATTCTTTTGGACGCTAAAATCAGAAAAAAAGTTTGGAAGAATAGCAATAGGCTTTTTTTTAAAGTTATTTGCCTTTTTCCTGCAGTACTGGGGATTGAACCCAGGGCCTCAGATATACAAGGCAAGTACACTCCCGATGAGCTACATTCCCAGTCCTGAAAACAGGGTTTCAATGTCCTTAAGTTCCAGAGGGAAATAGAGCACCAGTTTCTTCTTTGGCATTTAGTCAAGAAAGCCATGCCAGCAATACAGCAGTAATACAATCAGAAAAAGAATACACCCTTCCACCAGGCCACGGATAGGGCATAAAGAAAAATTTGGCCTGAGCCCAAAATGAATATTGCCCACAATCACAAGAGAGCACACTGGTGTCGGGGAGAATATGATTGACTTCATTAATGTCATTTGCACTCCTACTGGATACAAATGAACACACTCACACACACTCACACTCACATACCCATGGCTCTGTCTTACCTCCAGCATAGGCCGGGCA
This sequence comes from Glis glis, assembly GCA_004027185.1. Taxonomy (NCBI): domain Eukaryota; kingdom Metazoa; phylum Chordata; class Mammalia; order Rodentia; family Gliridae; genus Glis; species Glis glis. The sequence continues at coordinate 7,303 of PVJS01033736.1, forward strand.
CTATCGTGGACAGACAGAATGTGTGTCACCTTGTTCTTGCTCAACTGTTCCGCATCTCTGGCATCTGTCATCAAAGAAAGGGGATGGGAGGTTTAATATTCTCTGCACATTAATAACTCCTAATGTCTAGGCAGGAAACAGCATAACATGACCTGCCGATTTCTTTCTGCAAATATCATAATTGACTCTATCCAGAATAATCTAGATTGGAGGAATTTCGGGCTATTGCTTTTATGCATTTTGCTTAGATTTTCTTCTGATTGGCACATCTTTTGACCCAAAGTGTTAAACTTAAAATGTACTTAGATTAATAAATATTATAACCATGATGGTCACTGCTCAAAGGAAGTAACTCTATGAGGACATTTTATAGTCAGCAAAGATCCTTAGGTCAGTCTTTTACATATAACATGTAACAATAAAGATGTTTACAATATTTTAAAAAAATTTCCCAATGATCAGTTATCTAACCTGAATAAGAAAGACCTCTTATTATAGAAGACAGGGGAACCTGCCAGGTATTTCTTGACTCTGATATCAAAAGCAGGGCCAGGTCTCAATTGAAACAGGACTGTGGTTTAGACATCTATATTCACTTAAGAGAAAAGGGAAATATGAAACATTTTCCAAGACAGAATTGCCCATCAGTCATCAATAGGCTATTGAATTATCTGCATATGAAACTAAAGAGACATCAAAATTATATTCCCAGCCGGTGGCACACACTTGTAATCCCACTACTTGGGAGGCTGAGACCGGAGAATCCGGGTTCACGGCCAACCTCAGCTACTTAGTGAGGCCCTCCGCAACTTAGTGAGACCCTGTTGCAAAATAAGGAATAAAAATTAGGGCTGGGGGTATAGCTCAGAGGTAGAATGCCCCTGGGTTCAATCCCCAGTACGGCAAAATATATATATATATATATTTCCTTCCACTGGTGCTACCTGTAGAAAGAAGACCAAATGATGTGATCCTCTAAATTAAAACCCTCTGCTAGTCTAAAACACAGGGTCCAACAAGAAAGGAGGAAGCAGGTCCGCTTTCCTAGGCCCCTGGCTTGGCCAAGCTCTTCAAAATGATACAGAGGAAAAAGGAGCAGAGGCAGATGCTTAATTATTAAGTTTCTCGATAATATTTTCATGGCATGGAGAAATGATCAGGATATAATGTTAAGCCAGAGGAAAAAGCATGAACCAAACTATAAATACAATATAAACTCAATTTGCAAAAAACATAGAAGGACAAACACATATATGGTGGGGCAACTGGTATACCACCTTCTTAACAGATGGAATTTACAAGTGTTTTTTTTCCCTTCGTGTGTGTGTGTGTGTGTGTGTGTGTGTGTGTGTGTGTGTTCTACACAAAAATGTTTCTAAGAGTTTAACATGCCTCGCGCTATCCCGAAGGCTTGTTAGGAAGGCAGATTCCTGGGCTCCAATTTAGTTCCAGATCTACAGTGGAACTAAGGAATGTACATTCCTAGCAAGCCTTGAGGAAGGAGCAGAAGAAACTCTTTTCTAAATATTCCACAGGGTCAGAAAAAAGTCTTTAAAAGTAATATGAGAATATTGGTCTTGTTTTAAGACTTTCCATTGCTCCAACCATCTTGAGCTTCAAATTCCAATGTGGGCGGCTCTCTGCACCCCACATGGGCTCAGTTCCAGCCCCCAGCCACTATCACAAGTTGGGGTATTAGTCAAACAAGCTTTGAATCTGGAAGGTCCCTTGAATAACTCACGTGTGGGAAAGGCTTGGTCCTCAGCTTGGCTCTCTTGGAAGGTGGTGGGACCCCTGGGAGGTTTTAGGTCACTGGGACTGTGCCCTTGTGCTCTTGAAAGGGGCTGGAGAACACTAATCTCTCCCCGTCTCTCTTCGCAGCTGCCATGGGGTGAGACGCTTCCTCTAGCATGCACTCCCATCATTGCCTCACTATGGGGCCAAGAGCAATGGGCCCACTGACCATGGCCTGAACCTTCCAAAACTATGCTCCCAAATAAACCTTTCCTCTTTTTAAGTTGATTGTCTAAGGTATTTGTTGCAGTAATGGAAAGCTGACTACCACAGGCAGGAACAGGAATCATTTAGAAACCCACATTTAGCCAGCCCCCATGCCCACACCCAAATCTAACTTTCCAATCACCACCAGTATGAGCATTTCAGACAAGTAGTGACACGAGATAAAGCTGGAGCTTTCAAAGCCCACAGACCACCGAGCCGAGGAGGGACAGCCTGCGGAGCAGGTCCGTGACAGTCTCCCCAACCCCACCTCCAGGTTCCTCCAATTCCTACTCTGCAGTTGATTTTTAAAATCCATCATTTGAATTTCATAAACAATATATGTTTAAATGTGCAGTGGTCCCTCCATATCCTTAAGTTTTACATCCACAGATTCAACCAATCTCAGGTAAAAATATTCGAGAGAGCCGGGCGTGGTGGCGCACGCTTGTAATCCCAGTACTTTGGGAGGCAGAGACCGGAGGATCTGGGTTCTCAGCCAGCCTCAGCTCTCTCTCTCTCTCTCTCTCTCTCTCTCTCTCTCTCTCTCTCATACTGGGGACTGAACCCAGGGGCATTCTACCTCCAAGCTACACCCCCAGTCCTTGCTATTATTATTTTTTTATTTCAAAACAGGATCTCACTAAGTTGCTGAGAGTCTCGCTAAGTTGCTGAGGCTGGTCTTGAACCTGCAATCCTCCTGTCTCAGTCTCCCAAGTACTGGGATTATAGGCATGCGCCACTGTGCCCGGCCACATTTACTTTATAACTGATATATATACAAACATAAATATTATCCATATTAATGTGGTAGCATGTGATCTTCTGATACATGTGTATGTTGAATAAAGTTTAAATTAGATTAAGCTGGGCATGGTGGTGCATGCCTGTAATCCCAATACTTGGGAGGTTGAGACAGGAGGATTGCAGATTTGAGGATAACCTCAGCAACATAGTGAGACTCTCAGCACCCAAACAAGACCCTGTTTTAAAAACAAAAATAAAAAGGGCTGGGGGTGTAGCTCGGAGATAGAATGTCCCTGGGTTCAATTCCCAGTACCACAAAGATAAATTAAAAAAAGAAAAAGACCCCAGAAAGCCATGTGTGTACTACACACTGAGTCATGGAGGGAATGGAGGGACTGGAGCGAGTGACCTCTGACCTGGTGCCCTTGGAGCCCTTCTTCCAAAGTGGTGTGCTGATGCTATTTCTAAGCCTCCAAGCCACTCAGAGCCACTTGGAATCACAAATGCCCACCTAAATAAAACCAACAGGAAGGTTCCAGGTTAGAGTTCACATGGAAAAAAATCTAGAGGGACATTAGCCATGGTTGTCATGGGATGTGGGGTTACAGAAGTCTCATTCTCTTTAACACTGATCATATTTGGATTTTTTTGTTTGTTTTACTGATTGGCCCACATTATGTTTATTTATGTACTTATTTATTTAGTACTTATTGGTTTTTTTATACTTTTATTTTTTGAAATAGGGTCTCACTAAGTTGCTGAGGGCCTCACTAAGTTGCCGAGGCTGGCCTCAAACTTGCCATTCTCCTGCCTCAGCCTCCCAAGTACTGGGATTGCAGGCATGTGCCACCATGCCCAGCTTGCATTACTTTTTTTTTTGTGTGTGGTACCGGGGATTGAACGCAGGGGCGTTCTACCTCCGCACTACGCCCCCGGCCCTATTTTTTATACTTTATTTTGAAACTGGGTCTCACGAAGTTGCGGAGGGCCTCACTAAGGAGAGAGAGAGAGAGAGAGAGAGAGAGGGAGACAGGGAGAGAGAGAGCTGAGGCTGGCCGCGAACCCGGATCCTCCAGTCTCCGCCTCCCAAAGTACTGGGATTACAAGTGTGCGCCACCACGCCCGTCAGCTTGCATTACTTTTATAATCGGGAAAATCAGAAGTTAAATAACACTGTTCTCAAGTATAAATGCATTAGTAAGTAAAACCAGCAGTCAATCCTTCATTGGTCATTGCTAACCACATTCTTTTTCACTGTCTGTCAACACTTCTCCTGGCCCTTGGACTCTGGCCCGCTCCTGCCTCGGTTTACCCTGGAGGGCTCTCAGGCCTTCACAAGGAGCAGATGCCCCCTTCACACAGGGTGAGCTCTGCGGGGGCAATGCCTGCTGAGATGCCCTTTCCTCCCTGGCTCAGAAAGCGCTATGGACACTGGTGAGACTTCACCAGGACAGCAGGGGGCTTCACTAGAAGACACTGTCCTTAAAGGCACAGGCTTCCCTAGGGAGGGGAGTTGGAGCTCTCGTTCTTCTATTCAGAGGAAAGGGGACGGGGCAGCCAGGCCTAAGGCGAGGGGATGCCAGGGTGGCCGTGGGAATGAGCTGGTTTGGCAAAAACGAAGCAGAACTGCCTCTGAACACAATTAACAGAACCATACTGGAGCAAGCGTTAGAAACTGCCCCGTCCACACACACCCTAGGGAAATGGACACTCGAGAGGAAAGAACTTCCTTGCCAGTGTCCCCCAGAGCACCACGCTGCTTCAGGGACTCCTGTGGGGCCAGGCAGGATGGGGAGGGAGGAGGGGGAGGGGATGTCTCTATATTAAGTAGAACCTGCCTGCTCTGCTTGGCTCCCTCCCCTTCCCCATACATATTGCTGAGATTGGTATTGATAATTTCATATACTACATAGCATTATTTAAACTGTCACCTTCATTATGCCATTTTTAATTTAAAAGGAAGGGTCAATGACTAAAGGAGACAACATGCTGAAGCACAGAGGCAGCTGGGCTCGTTCTCCAGGAGAAGGAAGGAGGCCACGCTTCCCTTTGGACTTCTGCCCTCGCTCACGCCAGAGGGCGACTGCAGGCCTGGCCAGGTGTCGGTGTTTCATGAGCATCTACCTGGTTCTCAGGGTAGCAACAGCCTGCAGTGTGCCACACTTCACAGATGGAGTGGACACTGGCTTCACCATGTTCTAAGTGCTGAGTTGACTAGGAGCATGACCCCAGTGTCCAGTTGGGCCCAGTGTGGCCTTCGAAGGCTGACGTCACTGTCCCACTCTGACTGCCCAGCTGCATGCATGACTGGCACCTGGAATTCCAAGGCAGCCATCTGGCAGCTTCTCCCCACCATGGGCCCCTTCCTGTTCCCTGACCGTCCCTGGACTCTGGCTACTGCCGGATGAAGATACCTGTGCACACCCAATTCTCAGCACATGGCGTGCTCCAGCGAGCATGCAGGATGAACAGGTCAATTCATAGCACTGCAGAGACACAGCAATACCTTTCCTTCCCACTCCTTGCCAGTACACAGCACTATCTCTCTGTTTTATTCATCTTGAAGTTTTGGGCAGTGCTGGAGATCCAACCCAGGGCCTCATGCATGCTAGGCAAGTGCTCTACCCCTGAGCTATACCCCCAACCCCTCAACCCTTTAATATTTTAATTTTTATTATTATTATTTTTGAGGGATTGAACCCAGAGGCACTCTACCACTGCGCAATACCCCCATCCTGGGCTGGCCTCGAACTTGCGATCCTCTTGCCTCGGCCTCTGAAATCGCTGTGATGATAGGCATGCACCATCACACCCGGCTCATTCCTTGGTTTTAGATAAGCCTTCCTTCTGGGATGTAATAACTGTTTGGTGAATTAGAGACTGAATACAACCCGACCACATACAAGTACCAGGATAACTGAAGGCAAGGACAGACCATCAACCATTTGAACAGGGACAGGTTGTGGGCTGCCATGACAGGCAAAACCACAAAGCAAGGATCCAGAAACTGTGAAGGACGCCTGTGTCGCTGAACACTGAGAAGACGGGTACAGATTTTAGTATGAGTTTCAGATGTCTTCTTAGTGCGGCGCAGGCACGTTCTTCTAAAACAAGACAGCTTTCTATGAGTCAGGCTAAACCTCTCATATACGGCTGGCAGAGGTACTGAACTGGGTTAATGTTGAGAAAAAATTTTCATTTGCAAATATAACTCACCAATCAAATCCACTTCTAAGAACTCCTCCTAAACTCTGCTCTCAAACCCGAAGACGCCCCCATGAAAGCAGTTAATAATAGCTCACTAAATAACTCTCTGAGGATATTTGCTCAGTTAATGCATCCCAGCAGTCACTCAGCCTGCCTACCACAAAGCACTTTTTCAGAACTACCGCGTTTACTAATTTAGGAACTCCAGGAGTATTTTTAAACATTTTCGAGTAGCAATTAGCAGCTGTCAGCTCCCTTTGCTCAATTCTCTTTGAGGCCAATTAGTGGCACTGGGAGCCTACATGGGGGGGGGAGGGAAAGAATCACGATGCAGAGAAATCATAGATTGTGTGTACCGTCGATCTGAACCTAAACTCACAAATTCAAGCAACAGTCAGAAAATAGACATGAGGAGTTCTGGCTCGGCTCCTGTTCTGGCTTGTTGGAGAAAGGAGGAGAATTAGACTCATATGATGAGTTTTGGCTCCTTCAAACCCATACAAGTGAGGACTTGTTGCAAGTTTCCTAGGTCCGTCCATCCTGGTAAGTACACCCCGTCTCACTGCTGAGAAACCAGTGTGTGCACTTATACACGCTCAGAGTGTCACCGGGCAGGAGGCCCAGGGTCTTCACCCAGACACACAAGCTTGGTGACCACCATTCACCTCGTTCTGGGGATGAATGAAAAAAAAAAAGAGTAAAAAGTCAAGAGCTGACAGCTGCAAGTCAACAAACACTGAGCCATCAGCAGAGAAATGTGTGAAAAATTAACACCCGGGAGAATCATCTGCTGGAGATGAAATTGCCACTCGTGTTTCCTGGATGGTTTAAAAACAATAGGCTTCTAGCCAGATGTGGTGGCGCACGCTTGTCATCCCAGTACTTGGGAGGCTGAGACTGGAGGATCCAGGTTCACAGCCAGCCTCAGCTACTTAGTGAAGCCCTCCGCAACTTAGTGAGACCCTGTTTCAAAACAAAGAATAAAAGCGCCGGGCGTGGTGGCGCCGCTTGTAATCCCAGTACTTCGGGAGGCGGAGACAGGAGGATCTGGGTTCGCGGCCAGCCTCAGCTCTCTCACTCTCTCTCTCTCTCTCTCTCTCTCCCCGTCTCTCTCTCTCTCTCTCTCTCTCTCTCTATCTAGTGAGGCCCTCCGCAACTTCATGAGACCGGGTTTCAAAATAAAGTATAAAAAAAAATTAGGGCCGGGGGCGTAGCGCGGAAGTAGAACGCCCCTGGGTTCAATCCCCGGTACCGCAAAAAAAAAAAAAAGAAGGAAATTCGGACACATGCTACCACGTGGGGGAACTAGATAGGAGAGTAGGCTCCATGAAATAAGCCAGTTACACAAGGAAAACTACTGTAGGATTCGCAGTGACAGGGGCCGGAAGGGGGAATAGAGAATTAGTGTTGAATGGGTGCAGATTTTCAAATTGGAAAGAGGTAAAAGTTTTAGAGGTGGATGGTGGTGATGGTTACACAACCATCCAATTCCTGAATGCCACTGACCGGCACACTTCAAAATGGTTACGATGGCAAATGTTAGGTTAGGTAAATTTTACCACAATAATTAATAACTCACAATAATTAATAACTCACAATAATAACTCACCTTTGAAGTTGCCGATGTACAGGCCAGGCAGGATCTAGGAGAGAGACACAGGAAGTGAGTGCCGCAGACCCCAAGCGGCTTGGACAGTCCTGCAGAGGTGGAGGCTCACCTGAGCAGGTGCTACAGGTCACCTGCCACGCCCACTTCCCAGCACCTCCCAGACAGAGGGCGGGGCCCTGCGCCTCCACCTCAGGCTGCAGCCCTCCCACCGCCACATCAAAGCTGCCCCAAGGGCCTGCAGACAGCTACCTATTGGTGTCCATCAGCTCACTGTGCTGAGGACCCGGCTCAAGTGCCGCCCTTCCTCAGTGCTCTGGGGCATTCTGGGAGTCCACTTCCCCTCCACCCTCCTGCCCACCCCTCCCCTACTGTGCGCTTCTCCAGGCCCTGGCAAACCCACACTCTGAGGCCTACAGCCTTTGCAACATGCTGCGCCTACCAGCAGGCAGCTAACTCACACCCTGGGGAGGCCTGTCCTGAGCCCCAAGTCTAGGGGAGGCACTGCTTCAGCACACACAGCCCTCTGTGCCCCCCATTCAGTGATGCTGTGGCAGGGCTAGGCCTATCCCTCTGCTGAGCTGAAGAGCCCCTTGGGGAGCAAACGTGTCCTGTCACTCACAGCGGCACCCCCAACTCTGGGCCCATGCAATGACCGTTCAATAAAGCATGTGGGGTTTTGTTGTTGTTGTTGGTTTGTTTAGTACTGGAGATTGAACCCAAAAGCATTCCACCTCTGAGCTATAGCCCCCATCCTTTTTTATTTTTTGTTTTGAAACAGGGTCTTGCTAGGTGGCTGAGAGTCTTACTATATTGCTGAGGCTGATGTCGAACCTGCGATCCTCCTGTCTCAGCCTCCAAAGTACTGGGATTATAAGCATGTACCACCACACCTGGCTGCTCACTAAAGGGTTACTAAGAGCCAGGCATGGTAACACACACTTATAATCTCAGTACTTGGGAGGCTGAGACAGGAGGATCTCAGGTTCACGGCCAGCCTCAGCTACTTAGTGAGGCCCTCCACAACTTAGTGAGACCCTGTTTCAAAATAAAGAATAAAAAAATAGGGGTGGGGGTGGAGCTCGGAGGTCAAATGACCCTGGGCTCAATCCCCAGTACCACACACACACACACACATACACACACACACACACACAAAGGGTTACTAAGTGAATGAATATACATACGCAGGCTAATTAGAACACACATTTACTCCAAAAATTCTCATCTTGCCAGTCCTTTGCAGGCATGCTGTGAAAGCCAAATATGGATGCTGCCCTGGAAGCTAAAAATACATCCAGGCCACCACAGCCATGACTTCCATGTGCAGGAAGGTTTTGCAGATGCCCAGAAGCTCCGGCCACACCCTCCTCCTATGGGTGCCACCCATAGCTCAGGCCTCTCAGCGTCCCTATTTTTGTCCACTCGCGTTGAGAAAGCCAAACGCTGCCTGTGGGCATGTTCCTCGCATGCTCTGATTTCGTCGGGCATCTTCCTGACCGCTGGCTGTCTGGCTACAAACCCACGGCTCGGGTCAAGCCACTACAGGGAGTCACCGGGCAGAGCCACAGGGTTCCCCTCTGTGTGGCCAGACCCAGAGGCCACAGAACATATCGACCAGACTGGGAAAGAAAAGAGGCACTTGGAGAATACTAGGCAGAACCCAGAAGTGACCGGGGCAGGGGGCAAGTGACGGCCCCGGGTGACTCAATACCCAGGCCTGTAAAATTAGCCCAGAGTGTCTGACGGGTCCCCAAGGTCAGCCATGTCCCTGACGGAAGCCACAGCAGGGGACGGGCCGGGTTAGCTCTGTAGTTAAGGACACATGAAACTGTATCTCAGAAGAAAACACCAGCGTCCACTGCCAAGGAGCTAAAGCGCTTGACGGGTCTTTCTCGAAACATCATCAGTCTCTGGGAGTCTCCCGGGAGGAAGGGTGGAGTAGATGCTTCATCGCGCCTGTTTGAAGACGGCAGAACAATGCGAGCTCGTCTGCGGGAGGGCCCGAGCTGTTGCTCTCAGGCAGTTCTTGGCGGCCTAGAGGCCTAGAGCCTTGCCACGTGTGACCTCCCATTCCCCAGGGCCTCCCGTCTTTATCAGGATGCGACATTAGATACTAAAGTGCATCGGATGGCTCTTTGGGCTGGTGGTGACAAGGACTCCCTCTGACCAAACTAGAGTCTGGCTACTTTGACTCCTCCTCCTCGCCACTAGCTTTACCCTTGGCCGCCAGAGTCCAGCGTGAGCAGAGAATCCCCCAGCCCGCGCCCTCCACCAAGTCCTCTCCCTCCACCCCGATGGCTCATCACGTTCCTTTGAGCAAGTACATCGCCAGCCCCTTGGCTCTAGACCCCACTTGCCCTGTGGTCCTGGGAGCAGAGTCCCATCACTTCCCTTCCTGAAACAGTCTTACATCAAGTCTTCCCTGCTATTTTAAGCAAGTCTCCGAATAATTTTTCTCTTTTTTTTTTCAGTACGGGGGATTGAACTCAGGGGCGTTCTACCTCTGCGCTACGCCCCCGGCCCTATTTTTTATACTTTATTTTGAAACCGGGTCTCACAAAGTTGCGGAGGGCCTCACTAAGGAGAGAGAGAGAGAGAGAGAGAGAGAGAGAGAGAGAGAGAGAGACAGGGAGAGAGAGCTGAGGCTGGCCGCGAACCCGGATCCTCCGGTCTCCGCCTCCCAAAGTACTGGGATTACAAGCGTGCGCCACCACGCCCGGCGCTAATTTTTCTCTTTAACTGTGATTGCATATGGTTCCACCTCCATACTGTTGACAATTATAATGGATGACTGCATGAGCACATCTGTTAGCCCAGTGTCACAGAGCGTATCACAACAGCCAGGTGGTCAAGTGTTTCTTCATTTCTGTCATCTGTGGGCACCATGCGGGGCCCTTACGATACAGGTCTGACTGCCCACCCTCACTGCGCTTCTCAGTAAGGAAGGTGGAGGTGCCTTGATCACTCTGGAGTCACAGAGGACTTCTAGGAGGCAGTGACACTCAGGGGACCTGCAGTTCAAGAGGAATGGGCCAGCCAGGCATGGTGGTGCATGCCTGCAATCCCAGTACTTGGGAGGCTGAGACAGGAGGGTTGCAGGTTCGAGAACAGCCTCAGCAAAGTAGGGAGATTCTTACCAACCTAGTGAGACGCCATTTCAAAACAAACAAACAAAAGGGCTGAGGGTGGAGTTCAGAGGTGGAATGCCCTGGGTTCAATCCCCAGTACTACAAAAAAAAAAAATAAAACAAAGGCATGAGATTAGATCCTGTCTGCAGTTTAATGTTCTAGAGCCATGACGTCATGACTCCTAAATCCATCCGTGGGAACTCTGCTTGAGTCCTCATCCTTGACTCCCTGCTGGACTCTAATAAAACAGCCATTATTTCCCCCGCCCATTATCAACTCCTCCCGCCCCTTGAGGGGGCCACCTTCTCCCAGTCACTCTAAATAGAAAACCTCAAGTCCCTGACCACCACGCCCCCCATTACTTCCCAATTCCTCCCCCCAGTGGGTGACAAAGTCCCTCACTGCCCTCCCTCCTCGGCCCTGTCCGGAACCCCAGCTCATACGCAGGCTACAGCAGTAGCCATGGAACTTATTCTCTGTCACGTCAAATGAATGTTCTAAAGTCATATACCAGCTGGGTCATTTTCCAGAGCAAAACGTTCAGTGACGAGCCCTTTGCTAAGGAAACGGAGGACAAACATTCCAGCTAAATATGCGACATGGCTACCACCATGTTAACTTTTTGTCACTGTGACAAAATACCTAAGATCAACAACTTGAACTCAGAAAAGGTTTATTCTGAAGCTGGGCGTGGTGGCGCATGCTTGTAATCCCAGTACTTGGGAGGCTGAGACAGGAGGATCTCAGGTTCGCGATCAGCCTCAGCAACTTGTGAGGCCCTCCGCAACTTAGTGAGACCCTGTTTCAAAATAAAGAATAAAAAATAGGGCTGAAGAACAAAAAAAAAAAGAAAAGGTTTATTTTGGTTCATGGTTTCTGAGGTTTTATTTTTTATTTATTTATTATTTTTTTGGGCACTGGGGATTGAACCCAGGTGCATTCTACTTCCGAGCTACACCCCCAGTCCTATTTTTTATTCTTTATTTTGAAACAGGGTCTCACTAAGTTGCGGAGGGCCTCACTAAGTAGCTGAGGCTGGCCGCGAACCCGGATCCTCTGGTCTCAGCCTCCCAAGTACTGGGATTAAAAGCGTGCGCCACCACGCCCGGCGATTTCCGAAGTTTCAGTCCATGGTAGCTTGGCCCTAACACTTTGGGCCTCTGGTGGCACAGGGCCTCATGGCAAAGAGTGACTGGCAGGGAAGGTCTGTGCACTTCATGGTGGCCAGGAAGAAAAAAGAGAGGAAGGGGCCAGTGTCCCAATATCCCCTTCACAGGGCAAACCTCCCAGTGACCTGACTTCCTCACACTAGACCCCATCTCCTGAAGGTTCCTCCCAATAGTTTCCCAGCTTGGCAACCAAGCCTTTAGCATATGGGCTTCTGGGGGACATTTAAGATCCAAACCATAAAATCTAAGGTGGTTCCAAACCACCTCTGATGGGTTTCCCTACTTCTCTGCAATCTCTAGCCAGGTAATTCTCATTTTTCCCAATACCCCTACTGGTACTGCCTTGCAGTGTCATCTTTCTTTGCTTCTGATAACAGAGGAAAAGGTCCTCACTGTTTGGGGTCCCTCATCCCTGGGATATGCTCAAAAAGTGTAAACTCTATAACAGACATGTGTCTTCTTTTATTGTTTTCCCAGGGTGGAGGTCTGGCGACTCCTCCCCACCTTCGCTGGGCTGAGCTCTAACTACAGAGGCTGCGAGTGCCAGATCCCTGCTCACACAGGCCTCTGTGGCTCTGACGAGGGTGAGGGACCCGAGCACAACAGGTCTCTGTGCGTGCTGCAGACAGTAATCCAGACACAACTCCAAGCTTCCTCATTGGCAACAGAGGCCACGGGCTGGTGGCACATTCATCCCCCACTGGCTGCAGCACGGACATCTTGGGGAGCCCCAGAAACACTCTCATCTGACCACTGATGGGATCTGTTCTACAGAGGGTAGCCCCTGAGTCTGGTTCTCCAGCCATCTTGGCTACCTGCCCTGTTCTACGTACAGCAGCTGCACTTGGACTCCGTTGCTTACAACCACGGTCCCTGATGTGGACTTTCAACCTAGAAAAATGGCACAAATGCAGAAAAACAGCCCAGGCCTGGAGGCGAGTCATGGGCACAGCACACTCGGTCTGGTCCTAGCTCTGCTAACAAAGGCCGACTGCCCTGCAAGGAGCAGCTCAAGGGGCACTCCAGGACACTGGACATCACACGGACAGGAGATGCCACCCTCCTCGACTTCGCTTGAGTCTCATTTAGCATTCACTTGTCTTCCTCAAGGACTCTCTGAGCTTTAGTATAGCACCTCTGCCCAACTGCTTAGCATCTCCCCTCTGAATTACTGCAACATCCTCCTAGTGAGCTGCTCACGCCCAGATGTGTCCCTCCAAAGGATGCCTCAAACTGTCCCCATGTGCAAAGTTGGCTGTGTGACTCTTCAGCTTAAATCCTCTTAGGGCTCCAGGTAGTTTTCAGCCTGAACTGTATTCTACACCTGCGCAATGAGACCTTTCAGGATCAGCCTCAGTCCCACCCCTAGTGCCCTCTCCAGCCTCACCCACATCCAAGGAGGTGACCATGGTACCATAGCTAAGACACAGGCCGGGGGCCCCCAAATGCCAGCATCCAGGTTTTATAGGAAATAGCCCAATTTCTGAAAAAGAATTTATTTTTTAAAATAAATACTATGGCAGACAAATAAAACATATATGTGGGATGGCTATGGTCCATGAACATCCAACCTCTGACCTCTATCAGCTGCCTGCAGTGTACTTGAAAATACTGTAGTCACTTGGTTATCCCTGAAGGATTGGTTCCAGCACATTCCAAGGATGATAAAGCCCACAGATGCTCAGGTCCCTTATATAAAATGGCATCATATTTGCATAAAACCTATGCACATTCTCTTCTATACTTTATGTCATCTCTAGACTACTTTAATATCTAATATGCTATGCTATGTAAATAGTTGTTATACTGGATTGTTTAGGGAATAAGGATGAGGGGAAAATGTCAGTACATATTCAGTACAGATGCAACAGTCACAGGTCTAACAACATAGTACAGCAACGAGACATGAGGGGAACAAGGCTCAAATGAGGATCTGTGACGCGGCCAGAGGTACAGCATGGCTTGCAGAAACGTCACTTCATCTGTGAGGATTTAGTGTCATACTCGTCATGCAGCAAATTCAAGCCGTGTCTCTTGGAACATTCTAGAATTTTTTTCAAACTCTTTCAATACATGGTTGGTTGAATCAGTAGATATAGAACCCATAGATAATGAGCCAAACTTGATTGGCTCCCCCCAGTCAAGTGCTCAAATAAATGACTTTTCAATGAATGAATGAGCAAATAAACAACATCAATGGGGTAGGAGGAGGCGAAGTAAGGAATGAAGGGACATAAAAAGTGATGGTTGGCCAAGCTTTGCCAGAAAGATCAGATGTTGCCTGTTTCGACCCTGGGTGGCGTGGTGGCAGAGCAGTGACCCAGAGACACTAGTAAAGACTCAGTCTAGATGGAAGAGGCAACTTACTAAAAATAATTAAAGATGGGTATTTTACATGCATCTAAAGTACATTAAGTAATGCACAGAGAGCACCAAGTTGTGTCCTCCACTTTTAACTCCATTTTTCCAGAGCAGAAGCATGATCTAGAATTTCAAGGACTAGAAAGAGAAAGCAAATTGCTCATGCTTATTCTGTAGTAAGATTCTGGTTCTCTTCCTTATCGAATTACAAAAACAAGATGAAGGAAGGCTGATCTGCAGCAGAATAAATAAAAAGTCCATGAATAAACTTCTCTACCAGTTATCTTCATAATCCAAACTTGAAAGTAGAAAAATCTGACCCTTCTACTTCCCTAGTATCATTACTGAGGCAGGGCAGAGGACCTGGGAACAGGAAGGGTTAAAAGAGGCCACCTGTACAAAGAACAAAAACAGGGAAGGTTAATAAGACCTAAAGGTAACAGTGACCAGGCAAGG
>PVJS01033737.1:0-21984 GCA_004027185.1 Glis glis
TGAGGCTGGCCGCGAACCCAGATCCTCCGGTCTCTGCCTCCCAAAGTACTGGGATTACAAGCGTGCGCCACCACGCCCGGCTTCCCCAAGGCCTTTAAATTTTTTTCTTTTTTTAATTTTGAAACAGGAGCCGGGCGTGGTGGCGCACGCTTGTAATCCCAGTACTTTGGGAGGCCGAGACCGGAGGATCCGGGTTTGCGGCCAGCCTCAGCTCTCTCATTCTCTCTGTCTCTCTGTCTGTCTCTCTCTCCTTAGTGAGGCCCTCTGCAACTTCATGAGACCTGGTTTCAAAATAAAGTATAAAAAAATAGGGTGTAGCGCGGAGGTAGAACGCCCCTGCGTTCAATCCCCGGTAACCGCAAAAAAAAAAAAAATTTTTTTTTGAAACAGGGTCTCACTAAGTCACCTCTCACTGGCCTCTGGCCTCAAACCTGCCATCCTCCTTGTCTCAGCCTCCCAAGTACTGGGATTACAGGCGTGCACCACTGCGCCCAGCTTGGTTTTCCTTTTCTGATGCCATCAGACTTGCTCTCGCCTTCCTGGTTCTCCAGCGCCCTCTCACTTACCCCTGCCCTCGGTGGCAGCTCTCAGTGGCTTCAGGTCCTGTGGCTCCCATGGCCTGTTGTAGACACGTTTATTTGCAACTTCACACTTCATTGTACACAAAGTGGCATCTACAGCCAGGCACAGTGGCATACACCTGTGATCCCAGTACTTGGGAGGCTGAGACAGGAGGATCGCAGGTTCAAGGCCAGCCTCAGCAACTTAGCGAGACTCTCAGCAACCTAGCGAGACCCTGTTTCAAACTAAAAAATAAGCCGGGTTTGGTGGCGCACGCTTGTAATCCCAGTACTTGGGAGGCTGAGAACGGAGGATCCGGGTTCGCAGCCAGCCTTAGCTACTTAGTGAGGCCCCCCGCAACTTAGCGAGACCCTGTTTCAAAATAAAGAATAAAAAATAGGGCTGGGGATGTAGCTTGGAGGTAGAATGCCCCTGGGTTCAATCCCCGGTTCCACAAAAATAAATAAACAAATAAATAAATAAATAAATAAATAATAAATAAAAATAAAAATAGGGCTGGGGTGTAGCTCAGAGGTAGAGTGCTCTTGGGTTCAATATTCAGTACTGCCTCCCCCCAAATGTGTCATTCACCCTCTGGTTTTGGGCACTGCTACCTCTGAGAATCTAAACACTTCTCTTTTGGGCAAGGCAAGAGGAGAGTACCTGGCATTTGTTAGTACCTAAGTAAGTTAGGGATATTGTGTTTCCTCTTCCCCACTCCCTATTTAGTTACTATGTTCCCCATTTTGCTGAAGAGGAAAATGAAGCTCAGAGAAGTAAGGTGAGCAACTGACCAGATGTCACGCAACCGCAACCGCAGGATCTGTGTGTGTGCTGGGGAATGAACCCGGGGCATTCTACCTCTGAGATGTCCCCCCACACCCCTTCTTAAATTTTGAAACAGGGTCTCACTAAGCTGTGGAGGGACTCACGATGTTGCTGAGCCTGGCCATGAACCTGCGATCCTCCTGTCTCAGCCTCCCAAGTACTGGGATCACAGATGTGTGGCACGTGTGCACACCTGGCAAAGCCAGGATCTTAACCCAGGTCTGTGTGACTCTGAAGTTCAGATAGAGCCAGGCGTGGAGGCACACGCTTGTAATCCCAGTACTAGGGAGGCTGAGACCGGAGGATCGCAGGTTCGCCGCCAGCCTCAGCTATTTAGAGACCCTCTGCAACTTGTGAGACCATGTTTCAAAAGAAATAATAAAAAATAGGGTTGGGGGTGTAGCTTGGAGGTAGAATGCCCCTGGGTTCAATCCCCAATACCGCAAAAAAAAAGTCCAGATAGAATTTTTGGTGAAGTGTCAGTTCATATTTATTGCCTATTTAGCCGGGTGTGGTGGTGCACGCTTGTAATCCCAGTACTTGGGAGGCTGAGACAGGAGGATCCGGGTTCACGGCCAGCCTCAGCTACTTAGTGAGGCCCTCTGCAACTTAGTGAGACCCGGATTCAAAATAAAGTATAAAAAATAGGGCCACGGGTGTAGCTCGGAGGTAAAACACCCCTGGGTTCAACCCCTGGTACCGCAAAAAAAAAAAGAAGAAAAAATAGGGTTGGGGGTGTAGCTCGGAGGTAGAAGGCCCTGGGTTCAATCCCCAGTACCGCAAAAAAAAAAAAAAGTAACCATATTTATTGCCTATTTACAAAATTGGAGGTCTGGGGGTAGCTCAGTGGTGGAGTACTTGCCTAGCATGTGCAAGGCCCTGGGTTCCATCCCTGGCAAGGCAAAAAGAAAAAAAATTGGGTTGTTTGTCTTCTGAGTTGTAAGAGACCTTTATATATTCCAAATATGAACCATCTGTTAGATGTTTTTCTTTTTTTGTGTGTGTGGTACCAGGGATTGAACCCAGGGGCATTCTACCTCCGAACTACACCCCTGGCCCTATTTTTTATACTTTATTTTGAAACCAGGTCTCACGAAGTTGTGGAGGGTCTCACTAAGTAGCTGAGGCTGGCCGCGAACCGGGATCCTCCGGTCTCCGCCTCCCGAGTACTGGGATTACAAGTGTGCGCTACCATGCCCGGCTTGGTATTGCTTTTTAAAGTATTTACTTATTTTGAAATGGGGTCTCACTATGTTGCCCATGCTGGTCTCTCTCTGTGCATTTCTCATTACTCCGTGAAATCCCCTGTCTCCGACCTCTGTCACCTTAACTCTGGTAGACTACTGGACTCTGTTTGGGTCCCTCTTCCTTGTGCTTTAACCTGGAAATTCTCTCCAGGTCATCTGCTGGGCAGCCCTGGGCTCACCTCGCTTGTTTCTCTTCTCTTGGGGCTCACTGCCCTGTACTGTCTGGTGTCCAGTGTCTAGGGTCCAAAGACCCTAGACTTTGGCTTGTTCGTGTTTAACACAGGTAACCATATCTTGCCCTGTAACTTCATTCTGGCTGGAAGACCTTTTTTTTTCTTTTGCGGTACTGGGGATTGAACCCAGGGGCATTCTACCTCTGAGCTACACCCCCAGCCCTATTTTTTATTCTTTATTTTGAAACAGGGTCTCACTAGGTTGTGGAGGGCCTCACTAAGTAGCTGAGGCTGGCCGCGAACCTGAGATCCTCCTGTCTCAGCCTCCCAAGTACTGGGGCTACAGGCGTGTGCCACCACGCCTGGCTTAGGCTTTTTAATTACACTATGCTGCACCCCAACACGGCCCCACTTCGTGCCCCAGTATCAGCTGCGGAGGTGGGCAGAGGGAACTTTTGTTTTCTCGGATGTCCCGGGAGTAGTTCTCTATGGAGGTCAGCAGGGGGCTCCATTCTCTAGAGGCAGGTGCTGGGGACGAGGGCAGTGGAGGGAGCCTGGCATTGAATGTCATGGTCGGGGCTCCCTGGGATCCTATTGCCACCAACTAATCTGGGATCCACCTGGAGGTGGGACATGTGACATCTACCTGGAGCCACTGGAGGTTCACATTCTGATCTGATTGTTCCTGAAATTGCCTAGGGGATAATAATAATGTCTAATATTTATCAAGCACTAGTAATGTGGGCTAAGTTTTCTGTGCACCGATACTCATGATAAGGGGGGACAGTACAATTGTGTAGGTGTCTGTCTCTTAGTAGCTGGAATGTGGGGTCTTCTGGAGAGTTCCTAAAAGAGTGGCCAGAGTGACCAGGGTGATGGGTACCAAAGGCATTGCTTGGGTCGGCAGTTATTTAGCAAGAGGTGAGGAACTATTTCAATGTTTTTTTTTGTGTGTGTGGTACTGGGGATTGAACCCAGGGGCATTCTACCTCTGAGCTACACCCCCAGCCCTATTTTTTATTCTTTATTTTTTATTTATTTTATTTTTTTGTGAACCCAGGGAGGGGCATTCTATCTCCGAGCCACACCCCCGGCCCTATTTTTTATACTTTATTTTGAAACCGAGTCTCACTAAGTTGCAGAGGGCCTCACTAAATAGCTGAGGCTGGCCGCGAACCCGGATCCTCCAGTCTCAGTCTCCCCAAGGACTGGGATTACAAGCGTGCGCCACCACGCCTGGCTTATTCTTTATTTTTGAAACAGGGTCTCACTAAGTTGCAGAGGGTCTCACTAAGTAGCTGAGGCTGGCTGTGAACCCAGATCCTCTTGTCTCAGCCTCCCAAGTACTGGGATTACAAGCGTGCGCCACCACGCCCGGCTGAACTAATTTAATATTTTAACTTTTTTTTTTTCGGTACCAGGAATTGAACACAGGGGCATTCTACCTCTGGGCTACACCCCCAGTCCTATTTTTTCTTCTTTATTTTGAAACAGGGTCTCACTAAGTTGCGGAGGGCCTCACTAAGTAGCTGAGGCTGGCTGCGAACCTGGATCCTTTGGTCTCAGCCTCCCAAGTACTGGGATTACAAGCGTGCGCCACCACGCCTGGCAATATTTTAACATTTATGACCACTGCCCTAGTGGGTACCCAGTGAACTTGACTCCAGTGGGGAGATCACCAAGATGCTATGCTTTGCAAGGTCTGGCGTGGGTGGCAGGTGGAAAGCTTGACAGGGTTACAGTCATCCTTCCAAATGAGGGTCTCCAGCCTGTGCTTCCGTCTCCCTCGACTGCCCAGCGCCCCGGCTCCAGCCATGCTGAGCTCTCCCCACAGCTGCCTGCTCACATGCCCCAGGCCTTTGCTGTGACTCTTCCCTCCTCCCAGAGCTCTTTCTCCTCCTCTCTCTGCCCGGCTAACTTCAACTCTCCATCCCTCAGGTGCTGGCCTAGCCATCATTTCCTCAGGAAACTTTTCTTTTCTTTTTTTTTTTCGATACTGGGGATTGAACTTGGGCATTCTACCTCTGAGCTACACTCCCGGCCCTATTTTTATTCTTTATTTTGAAACAGGGTCTCACTAAGTTGCGGAGGGCCTCACTAAGTAGCTGAGGCTGGCCGCAAACCTGGATCCTCCTGTCTCCGCCGCCCAAGTACTTGGATTACACACATGCGCCACTACACCGGGCTCTTGGTTTTATTATTTTCCTTTTAGCCCTTGCCATGCACTGAACTGTGTCCGCTGCCCCAAATTCATATGTTGAATCCTTAACCCCCAAAAGTGACTGTATTTGGAGATAGGTGAAATCGATTTGGAGCCCTAATCGATTTCACCTTATAAGAAGAATAAGTGTCCTTATAAGAAGAGGAAGAGATACCATCTCTCTCTCTCTTTCTGCATATAAGCATAGAGAAAAGGCCAAGCGAGCACACAGTAAGAAGGCGGCCATCTGCAACCCAAGGAGCGGGGCTCACTAGACACCAACCTGCTGGCACCTCGATATTGGACTTCCAGTCTCCAGAACTGTAAGAAAATAAAGTCTGTTGTTGAAGCCACCCAGTCTGTGATATTCTGTTATGGCAGCTCCCAGCAAACTAATAC
The DNA here is from genome assembly GCA_004027185.1 of Glis glis. Classification (NCBI taxonomy): domain Eukaryota; kingdom Metazoa; phylum Chordata; class Mammalia; order Rodentia; family Gliridae; genus Glis; species Glis glis. The sequence continues at coordinate 5,409 of PVJS01033737.1, forward strand.
AGCCGCATAACTCACTGCTCTCCCCACCCCGCCCTAAGGCAGCGAGGCCAGTGTGCTCAATGTGTATTTTTTTGGTTTATGTGAAAAATGTGCAGTGAACATAATATACATTTTATTTAGTGTATGTTTATATGTTTATACAAATACATATAAATCATTGTGTTAACTTTCATTCACCCTTTTGTGTGTGTATGTGTGTGTGTGTGTGTGTGTGTGTGTGTGTGTGTGTGGTGTACTGAGGATTGAACCCAGGGGCATTCTACCTGGAAGCTACACCCGCAGCCCTTTTTATCTTTTATTTTGAAACAAGGTCTTACTAGGTTGTTGAGAGTCTTGCTAAATTGTTGAGGCTGGTTTGAACCTGCGATCCTCCTGTTTCAGCCTCCCGAGTACTGGGATTACAAGCATGCGCCACCACGCCCGGCTAGAAAGCTTTTCTGGACCCCAGATTTGGGTAGGACCTCCTGTTTCCTGACCCCGTAGGTCCTTGTGCTTCCACTTTGTGTCCCTATTGATGGCTGCAGTGGACTCTGTGAAGGCTGCAGACCAAGGGGAGGCTCTGTATCCTCAGTGCTCAGTACTGTGCTCGGGACAGAATAGATGCTCAGTAAATATTTGTTAAAAAGAGCTTAGAGTGCTGGGCGTGGTGGCTCATGCTTGTAATCCCTGTACTTGGGAGGCTGAGACAGGAGGATCCCAGGTTCACGGCCAGCCTCAGCTACTTAGTGAGGCCCTCTGCAATTTAGTGAGACCCTGTTTCAAAAATAAAGAACAAAAAAATAGGGCTGGGAGTGTAGCTCGGAGGTAGAATGCCCTTGGGTTCAATCCCCAATATCACACACACACACACACACACACACAAAAGAGTTTAGAGCACCAAGCGTGGTGGTGCACGCTTGTAACCCCAGTACTTGGGAGGCTGAGACAGGAGGATCGCAGGTTCACAGCCAGCCTCAGCTAGTTAGTGAGGCCCTCTGCAACTTAGTGATACCGTTTCAAAAATAAAGAATAAAAAGTAGGACTGGGGGTGTAGCTCAGAGGTAGAATGCCCTTGGGTTCAATCCCCAGTATCACACACACACAAAAAGAGCTTAGAAAGGAGCTGGATGTGGTGGAACACGCCTGTAATCCCAGTATTTGGGAGGCCGACACAGGATGATTGTAGGTTCAAGGACAGCCTCAGCAATGTAGCAAGATTCAAAAAATAAGAAGGGTTGGGTGTGTGGCTTGGAGGTAGAATGAATGCCACTGGGTTCAATCCCCAGCACCACACACACACACACACACACACACACACACACACACACACAGAGCTTTGAAAGGGATCCTGGGGTAGCAGATGGCTGTGCCTGGATGCTCTAGGTCAGAGGCCAGGCCTGTTTGAAGCCCCACAGTCTCAGCAGATAGCTAACAGCCCAAGGAGCCAGGACAGGTGAGAACTAAGGTAGAAGGGTCTCCACAAGCCTCTCTGTTCCAGATGCTCCGAGCGCTGAGTCCAGCCTGTCTGCCGCCCTCTCTTCCTTAGCCCAGGCGCCTCCCCCAGCACTGCTGGGGCTTTTCTGTCTCACTCTTTTGTTCAGTTTCTTCCTCCTCCAGGAACATCCGTCCCATTCCATCCTCCTCCACAGATGATCCAAGATGCCGTCCTCCTGCCCCCTCCTGGGAGGACTTACTTGACTCATAGGCTCATGGAGCACCGCTTTTGTACCTCAGTGGAAACAAAGTGGACTGCCGACTTACAGTAGTTTCTTTATATTAAAATCGCTGTCTTGAGTATGTGGTCTCCAAACTCCAGTGGTTGATACCAACTACCTTCTTAGAATGGTTTCTGTTTGTCTATTTTTGTGGTACTGGGGATTGAACCCAGAGGCATTCTACCTTTGAGCTATGCCCCTAGCCTGATTTTATTTCTTATTTGGAAACAGTCTCGCTAGGTTGATGAGAGTCTCACTACTTGCTGAGGCTGTCCTTGAACCTGCAATCCTTCTGTCTCAGCCTCCCAAGTACAGGGATTATGGGCATGTACCACCACACAGGGCCTCAAACATGCTAGGCAAGCGCTCTACCATTAAGCTCTACCCCCCTCAACCCTTTTTACTTTTTTTTTTTTTAGAAACAGGGCCTTGCTAAGTTGTGGAGGCTGGCTTTGAACTTGTGATCCTTTTGCTTCAGCCTCCTGAGTAGCTGGGATTATAGGTGTGTGCCACCATGCCCAGCTAGAACAGTTGTTTCTTTTCTTTCTTTTTTTTTAATGTGGTACTGGGGATTGAACCCAGGGGCATTCTACCTCCAAGCTACACCCCCAGCCTGATTTTATTTTTTATTTTGAAACAGGGTCTCACTAAGTTGCAGAGGTACTCACTAAGTTGCTGAGGCTGGCCGTGAGCCTGCGATCTTCCTGTCTCAGCCTCCCAAGTATTGGGAGGATTACAAGTGTGTGCCACCATGCCTGACTTAGAATATTTTTTTCTGAGCTTGTTTTTAGCAGCAAACATTTTTTTTTTTTTTTTTGCGGTACCAGGGATTGAACCCAGAGGGGTTCTACCTCCAAACTACACCCCCGGCCCTATTTTTTTTTTTTTTTGCGGTACCGGGGATTGAACCCAGGGGCATTCTACCTCTGCGCTATACCCTCGGCCCTATTTTTTATACTTTATTTTGAAACTGGGTCTCATGAAGTTGTGGAGAGAGAGACAGAGAGAGAGAGAGAGAGCTGAGGCTGGCCGCGAACCCTGATCCTCTGGTCTCCGCCTCCCAAAGTACTGGTATTACAAGGGTGCGCCACCACGCCTGGCGCCAGAAAACATTTTTTAGAAGGCTTTTTTATTTTTAATTTTTATTCTTAATACCCAGGGGCATTCTACCTCTGAGCTACACCCCCAGCCCTATTTTTTATTCTTTAATTTGAAACAGGGTCTCACTAAGTTGTGGAGGGCCTCACTAAGTAGCTGAGGCTGGCTGTGAACCTGCAATCCTCCTGTCTCAGCCTCCCAAGTACTGGGATTACAAGCGTGCGCCACCACGCCTGAAGTTTCGCTTCTGTGTGTGTTTTTCCCTTGCAGTGCTGGGGATGGAACCCAGGGCTTCGACACCCCTAGGCAAGTGCTATACCACCGAGCCACAGCCTTGGTCCCTCATGTCTCACTTCTGTAGACAACTTCTCTAAACTATCTTTAGCTGTTTCTACTGGTTTTTAATTCCATGTGTCTAATAATATACTGTTTTTTAAAATTCATTAGTTTTAGACATGTCTTTTGTGGGTGTGTATGTGGTGCTGGGGATGAAACCCAGGACTCTGTGCATGCTAAGCATGCACCCTGCCACTGGGTCACACCCTCATGATGGCTTTTTTATAATGACTTTATCGAGCTATTATTTATTTATTTATTTTGCAGTACTGGGGATTGAACCCCCAGGGGCATTTTACCTCTGAGCTACATCCCCAGCCCTATTTTTTATTCTTTTTTTTTTCATGGTACCAGGGATTGAACCCAGGGGCGTCCTACCTCGGAGCTACACCCCCGGCCCTATTTTTTTATACTTTATTTTGAAACTGGGTCTCATGAAGTTGTGGAGGGCCTCACTAAGTAACTGAGGCTGGCTGCGAACCTGGATCCTCCAGTCTCAGCCTCCCAAATACTGGGATTACAAGCGTGCGCCACCACGCCCGGCTTATTCTTTATTTTGAAATAGGGTCTCACTAAGTTGTGGAGGGCTTCACTAACTAGCTGAGGCTGGCCATGAACCTGCCATCCTCTAGTATCAGCCTCCCAAGTACTGGGATTACAAGCATGCACCACCACGCCTGGCTGAGCTGTAATTTACATACCATATAATCCACACATTTAAGGTGTTCAATTCAATGATTTTTAGTATATTCACAAAATTAGAATATTTTTATCATTATTTTAAAAAAATTTTTGTGGCACTGGGGATTGAACCCAGGGGTATTCTACCTCCGAGTTATACCCCCAACCGTATTTTTTATTCTTTTTATTTTGAAACAGGGTCTCACTAAGTTGCGGAGGGCCTCACTAAGTAGCTGAGGCTGGCTGCAAACCTGTGATCCTCCTGTCTCAGCCTCCCAAGTACTGGGATTACAGGCGTGCGCCATCATGCCCAGCTGTTTTCTTATTTTGAAACGATCTCACTGAGTTGCTGAGGTTGGCTTCAAACCTGCAATCCTCCTGCTTCAGCCTTCCAAGTACTGAAATTACTGGTGTGCTCCACCATGCCTGGCTCTTACTTTTTATTTTATTATTTGTGGTACTGGGGATTGAGCCCAGAGGCATTCTACCTCTGAGCTAAACCCCCAGTCCTATTTTATTTTATTTTTTATTTTGAAACAGGGTCTCACTAAGTTTCAGAAGGCCTCACTAAATTGCTGAGGCTGGCCTTGAACCTGCGATCCTCCAGTCTCAGCCTCCCAAGTACTGGGATTACAAGCATGTGCCACCACACCTGGCTATTTTTTATTTTTTAAAATTTTTATTTATTTATTTATTTTTGCAGAACTGGGGATTGAACCCAGGGGCATTCTACCCAACCACACCTGGCTATTTTTTATTTTTTAAAATTTTTATTTATAGCCGGGCGTGGTGGCGCACGCTTGTAATCCCAGTACTTTGGGAGGCGGAGACAGGATGATCCGGGTTCGCGGCCAGCTCAGCTCTCTCTCTCTCTCTCTCCCTGTCTCTCTCTCTCTACTTAGTGAGCACTGCCAAAAAAAAAAAAAATTATTTATATTTGCGGAACTGGGGATTGAACCCAGGGGCATTCTACCTCCGAGCTATACCCCCAGCCCTATTTTTTATTCTTTATTTTCAAACAGGGTCTCACTAAATTGGGGAGGGTCTCGCTAAGTAGCTGAGGCTGGCCACAAACCCGGATCCTCCGATCTCAGCCTCCCAAGTACTGGGATTACAAGCATGTGCCACCACGCCCGGCTGCTGGGATCTTACAGGTGGAGATAGGAGCAGAGGAAAATTAAGCTCTATGCTAAGCCTTATCGTGAGCTGGATAACTTTATTGACCTTTTCTTGTTTAAATTTATAACATTCCTGGAGAGGACAGCACCATTACCTTCAATTTAGAGCTGGGACAAGGACAAGCAGTCTGTGACACCTGTTTTGACATTTTTCCAGACTAGAGGAAAGCCTGCCAGCAATCCATCAACTGTGCAGGGCCTGGGGCACATCCCAAATCCTATCTCTACTGCCTGAGACCAACGTGGCTGGGACCCCCAACTTTCCAAATCCACCAGGATTCCTACCTTGTGCGGCTTTGCCAAGCACGCAGATCCACCCTTCTTTCACCTGCTAGAATCCCATTGGAACCTCATGGCCCATGCTGAGGATCTTGGACCCGGCTGGGGATGTAGTTCAGTGGGAGAGCGCTTGCCTAGTATGTGCAAGGCCCAAGGTTCAATCTGCAGCACCACAAAGCAAGCAAGCAAGCAAGCAAACAAACAAACAAACAAACAAACAAACAAGGGCATGGTGGTACACTCCTCTAATCCCAGTACTTGGGAGGCTGAGACAGGAAGATCTCAGGGTTGAGAGCAGCCTCAGAAATGTAGCAAAACTCTCAGCAACCTACTGAGACCCTGTTTCAGAACAAAAAATAAAAGTGGCTGGGGGTATAGCTTGGAGGTAGAATGCCCCTGGGTTCAGTCCCAGTACCAAAAAAATTAAAAATAAATAAATATGAATCTTGGACTCCTGCTTCTCAACTCTTCCCAAAAGCTCAGCCAAGAAACTCCCTTGAACTTCAGGACTGAGTGAACTATTAAGTCCTCTAAATATTTGGAAGTAGGTCACATTAGATCCACAGAATTCTACCTAGATTAATGAAATATGAAAAGATCTGAACTAGGACCTAGTCTTGCATCCTGATTCTACCCCTTACCAGCTCTGTGGGCTTGGGCAAGATGTTCAGCCTCTCTGAGCTGCCATCGCCCTCTCTGTAAAGGGAGTGGCACCCATCACACAGGTCAGTGTTGGTCCTCTTCTCTGGACCCACAGTCACTCAAGGCGGGGCTCACCCAGACTCATGGCTTTAAATGCCACCCAAATGTTAACGTTGCCCACATCTTCACGTTCAGCGTAGACCTCTTTTATGAAATTCGCAGCTCTTCCTGGGACCCTCCCTTTGGGTGTCTACCAGGCTTATCATACCTAACATGTCCCCAAATGAACTATCTTCTCCCTCTAACCCCCTCCTCCTGCCGCCTTCTCATATCAGAAAAGAGCAGTTCTATTCCTGGTGTCAGGCAAGCCAAAAGTCTTGGCGGCGGTCTCCATCCTCTCTCCAGCACCCCTTATCTAACCTGTTAAGAAACTCTGTTGGTTCTACCTTCGAAAGATACTTCGAAAGATCCGGCCACTCCTCTCCACTCCTCTCCCTCCCATCAGCGGGTCCAGACCATTGCCCGCCTGGATGGTGGCCGTGGTCTCCTCTGGTCTCCCAGCTTCCGCCCTTGCCCCAAGGTCTGTCCTAACCTGAGAGATCCTTTTCTTTTCCTTTTGCTTTTCTTTTTTCTGGTACTAGAGATTGAACCCAGGGGCATTCTACCTCCAAGCTACACCCCCAACCATTTTTGTTTATTGGTATGTGTGTGTGTGTGTGTGTGTGTGTGTGTGGTACTAGGGATTGAGCCCAGGGGCATTCTACCTCCGAGCTACACCCCGGACCTATTTTACTTTTATTTTGAAACAGGGCCTCGATAGAAGGCTAAGAGTCTTGCTAAGTTGCTAAGGCTGTCCTTGAACCAGCAATCCTCCTGTTTCAGCCTCCCAAGTACTGAGATTTACAGGCATGTGCCACCACGCCCGGGTGTTCGTCTAGTTTTTGAAACAGTCTTGTTAGTTTTCTAAGAATCCTGCTACATTGCTGAGGCTGTCCTTGAACCTGCTATCCTCCTGTCTCGGCCTACCAAGTACTGGGATGACAGGCGTGCACCTGAGGGATTCACCTCAAAGCCAAAGTCCTCTAAGAGCTCCCCATTGGCTCAGAGTCCTTATGATGACCTAAAGCCACGCATAGCTGATCCTGTTTCCTCTTGGACCTGCCTCCTGCCCTCTCCCTGCACATACTCCACTCCAGCCATTCCAGCCCCTTGGGCTTCCCCAGAACACGCCAAGCACGATCCGTCTTAGGAGCTTTGAATTGACTTTGTATTCCTCTGGAATTCCTTTTGCCAAACAGCACCCAGTTGTCTCCCTCCCTCCCTCCCCTCAGGTTGATGCCCAGATGTTACCTTCTAAGAGGGACCTGCTTGCCTATCCCCCGCCCCACTTTGTGTTCCTCCATAAAGCCTACAGTATATATCTCTTAGAGTCTGTCTCATTCAGGAGAAGGTCACCTCCAGGAGGACAGGTGACAGGACTTCGTTTAGTTCATGACCATATTCCTATGCCTGACACATTGCTGGTATTCAGCAAGTATTTGTGGAATAAATGAACAAGTTAATAATGTTGTGAGGCGGGTATGGTGGCACATGTCTGTCATCCCAGTACTTGGGGGGCTGAGACAGGAGGATCCCAGGTTCGAGGACATCCTCAGCAACTCAGCAAGTCCCTCAGCAACACACTGAGACCCTGTTTAAAAAAATATAAATAAAAATAAAAGGGGCTGGGGGGCGTAGCTCAGAGGTAGAATGCCCCTGGATTCAATCTCTAGTACCAATAATAATAATAGTAGTAGTAATGTTATTCTCCCCGTTGAAGGTGAGGAAGACTGAGACCCAGGGGAGTTCCAAGGGCGCAGGCCATGAGCGCTGTCTGCCTCCAACCCACATGCCCTTTCTCAGGGCCCATGCCTGTCAGCCATCAACCATGACATCTGCTAGCAGGAGGTATGTTCTCTTGGGAAAATGAAGTGCCGGGAACACATTGACCTTCTTGGAGCAATTACTGCTTCTTCCTTTTTGTCTAGGAGAACTCATGTAAATTTTCCCTTAGGGGCAAGTCCCTGGAGCTCAGAGCCAAAAGTGGAGCCACTCATCTATTAGCCCTTTCTTAGGCTCTTCCCCACCCCCATTTATGTTAACTTCTTCACCAGCTGCTTCCTGTTCCTTAGAAAAGATGTAAATCGCCTGGCTTGGTGGCGCAAGCTTGTAATCCCAGTACTTGGGAGGCTGAGACAGGAGGGTCGCAGGTTCGAAGCCAGCCTCGACAACTTAGTAAGGCCCTCTGCAACTTAGGGAGACCCTGTTTCAAAATAAAGAATAAAAAATAGGGCTGGGGGTGTAGCTCGGAGGTAGACTGCCCCTGGGTTCAATCCCCAGTACAGCAAAAAAAAAAAAAAAGAAAAAAGAAAAAAGAAAGAAAGAAAATTGGGCTGGGGGTGTATCTCAGAGGCAGAATACCCCTGGGTTCAATATCCAGTCACACACACACACACACACACACACACACACACACACAAAAGTAAGGAGGAAGCCAGGCATGGTGGCACATGCCTGTAATCCCAGTACTTGAAAGGCTGAGACAGGAGGATTTCAAGTTTGAGGACAGCCTCAGCAACTTAGCAAGACTCTCAGCATTCTAGTGAGACCCTGTTTCAAAATAAAATAAAAATAAAATAGGGCTGGGGTGTAGCTCGGAGGTACAAAGCCCCTGGGTTCAACCCCCCCAAAATAAAAAAAAAGTAAGGAGGCAGTTTCCCAGAAGCCTCCTTTCCTCATATCTCAGAGGCTGGAATTACGGAGCATCCCTTTCCTCACACAGGCATGGGTGGGGGGCACTAGGCTACTTTAGATCAGTCAGACTTCCTCCTGGCACTGAAGGAATCAGCGTCCCTGAACTATATGGAGAGGGGGCGCTTGCACAAATTGGGGTTCTGTTAGGAAGGGGGGAGATGGAAAGGACAATAAGGTTGGTTTACTTTTGTGCTTTCTTTTCATGTTGCAAGGTTTCTTGGAATGTTTAGTATTTCTGTAAATCCAATTATAATCTAGAGTGAGCCAATGAAAGGCTGATGGAGGTGGGGGTTGGAGATGTAGTTCAAGGGTAGAGGATTTGCCTAGCATGTGTGAAGGCCTGGGTTCAACCCCCAGTACCCCCAGCTCTAGATTAAGACTTTCTAACTCAAGGGCTGAACTTTCACATTTTTCCTTTTTCCTTTTTTATTATTTATTTATTTATTTATTTATTTGCGGTACCAGGGATTGGATGCAGGGGCGTTCTACCTCCGCGCTACGCCCCCAGCCCTATTTTTTATACTTTATTTTGAAACCGGGTCTCATGAAGTTGCGGAGGGCCTCACTAAGTAGAGAGAGAGAGAGAGACAGGGAGAGAGAGAGAGAGAGAGAGAGAAAGAGAGTGCGCACGCGTGCGCGAGCTGAGGCTGGCTGCAAACCCGGATCCTCCGGTCTCCGCCTCCCAAAGTACTGGGATTACAAGCGTGCGCCACCACGCCCGGCTCCTTCCTTTTTTATTTTTTAAAGAAAAACTCTTTGATATCAGAATTTTTCATCAGCAAGATTGTGTATCCAGAGCCAGGCGTGGTGGTGCATGCTTGTAATCCCAGTACTTGGGAGGTTGAGACAGGAAGATCACAGGTTTTCGGCCAACCTCAGTTACTTATTGAGGCCCTCTGCAACTTAGTTAGACCCTGTTTCAAAATAAAGAATAAAATGGGGCTGGGGGTATAGCTTGGAGGTAGAATACCCCTGGGTTCCATCCCCAGTATATAAAAAAAAAAAGATTGTGTATCCAGATGCTAGAAGAAAATGAAACAATGTATTCTAAGTTCTAAGGAAAAATGATTGTTAAGCCAAGAATTCTGTATCAAACATGTGTGACAATAAAATAAAGACATATTTAGGCATGGATTGCTTAGAACGTGTACCTACTTCTTAGGAAGGTCACTTTCTTAGGAAGTGACTTGAGGATGTGCTCCAGCAAAATGAAGGGGGTAAGCCCTGAAAGAGGAAGTTGTGGTCTGCAATAGATAGGAGATCTCATCTAGGAGAGAAATAACCACTGGTCCCAAGATGAAGCTGTGTAGCAACAGGGAGGGGTAGGATAGGAGGTGGGCCACCCTGGAGCAAGGAATTAAGAAAAGCAATCAGAAACTCTAGGAAAAATGGAGAGATAGATCACCAAGGATGAGTAATCATAGTAAATTATTGGGTGTACACTGAACAATATTTACTTAATCCTAAAAAGGAAAGAAAATGAAATTTTTCTGTTACTGAACCCTGTTTGGAAGCTTACCCCATGGAAAAACCAACATCTGAGAGATGAATCTTGGGGAGAAAAAAATACTTTATTTAGTGACCAGAGAATGGAGAAGAGGGAGCTTTGCTCACAATTCAGCTTTTCAGCTCCAGGGGGCTGAGGGGCTACAGATTTAAGAGAGGGATAGGGGATAGAGAAGATAGCAGGATAGCGAGAGGCAGTGTCTCACCTGAGCTCTGAGTTGGAGCTCGGTGGGCAGGAAGACTGCTTCTTGACAAGAAAACAAGGGCAGCCAAAACTCAACGAAACAATGGGAGACAAAGTGCAGCAGAATGTGAGGCAGTGGAAAGAGCAGAGGGCAGTAGGGAATTCAAAGCATTTCACCTGGTGAGCAGAGAGCAGAGACAAAGGCGCCATCTTGGCTGAGCCACGCCAGCACTACGGCTCCCGGAATCCTCCAGCAAAGAAACAGCTGATTCTTGTGAAACCAGCAATTATAGTCCACCACTGAAAGCAGTCAACATCGGACTATGATGAAATCCACGTTGAACCAGATCAACGTGGTGAGTGAGAACACGGGTGAGAACACGGGTGAGTGAGAACACGGGTGAGTGAGAACACGGGTGAGTGAGAACACGGGTGAGTGAGATAAAGGGAGGAAGCGTGTTGCCGGCACTCCGAAACTCGGCACTTGGCTGGTGGGAAGACTGCCTCTTAACAAGAAAAGTAGGGAGGTGAGGAGGGCTACAGGGCTGGGGCGTTAGCTGCGTCCTGGCTTGGACCTCACGAAGAGGATGAAGAGGAAGGCGCTGCTGTGGCCGAGGCTGCAGAACTCTGGGCACTGGCTGCCGATGAGCCCAGCACGGAGACCCCTCACTGATCCCCAGCACCCTCTCCTGCCCGCACCCTGGCACCCAGAGGTCTTTCAACCATTTTTAAAAATATATTTGGGCGGGGCCCATGCGACCACTGGGCCCGCAGCCTAAGAGCTGTGCGCAGATGCAGCGGGGCCCACTGATTAGCCCTGCACCAGGGCACCCCCCACTCCTGCGGGAAGAGGTGTCCTGGCTCCAGGAAGCAGATGAAGGAGATGTTGGCCAAGGACCTACCTGGAGGAGTCTCAGGGTGGCAAGGCTGCCGAGGTCCTCTTGGCCATGGAGCTCAGGGTTCAGTTGGCACAGAAGGAACAGGAGCTGGCCAGAGCCAAAGAGGCCTTACAGGGGAGAACCGAGATAATGGGAAAGAGAGAGGCAGCATGTCGCTGGCACTCCAAGAGTCAGAGCCCGGATGGCGGGAAGACTGCTTCTTGACAAGAAAAGCAGGGCAGCCAAAACCCAACAAAATAATGAGAGCCAAAGTGCAGAGGATTGTGAGTCAGTGGAAGGAGAGGAGGGAGGTAGGGAGCTCAAAGCATCTCACCTGGTAAGCGGAGAGTCGAGACAAGGGTGCCATCTTGGCTGAGCCACCCCAGCACTGCGGCCCTCGGAATCCTCCAGCAAAAAAACAGCTGATTCTTGTGAAACCAGCCATTATAGTCCACCAGCAAAAGCAGTTGACATCGGACGATGATGAAGCCCAAGTTGAACAAAATCCACACCTATAATGGCGGCGACTGCAAAGGGTGGGACGCGAACCTCAGCCCTCACAAAGAAAGCGGCGCAGAGAGACATGGATGAGGCAGCCAGGCATAGGAGCACCCCAACATCGAGTAAAAGAGTGGGTGAAACATGGCCCCCCTGGAGTAGCCTAGCACTGGTGCAGAACTCCACAGCACTGAGGACCTGGATGAACACAGCATGGCCCCCTGGAACAGCTCAGCAACGAAAATGCGGGTCCACACCTACACCGCAACTCCTGGAGACCAACAGCAAAGAGACAGCAGATCCTTGTGAAACCAGCGACTATAGACCACCATTGAAACCGACCAACTCCGGAACATGATGAAGCCCAAGTCAATCCAGACCCGCACCTACAATGATGATGGTTTCAAGGCATGGGCCATGAGCCTCTGCCCCTGCAACAAGTGCGATGAGGAGAGACAAAGAAGAGGTGGCCACACACAGGAGCAGCCCAACTCAGAACAGGAGCCAGTAAGCCACGGCCCCCCATGAGTAGCTCAACACCGTCCTGGAACACCCCAGAACTGAGGACATATGTAGATGAGACATGGCCCCCTCCCCAGCAGCCCAGCACAGAGAACACAGGCGGGTCAGCCCCTGGCCCCACCCCCAAAGACCCCTCCCACACTGGGGATGCAGGGCAGGCAAACCTTTGGCCCTGCCCCTGGAGACCCCCAGAGCTGGGGATGTGGGGCGGGTGAGCCCTTGGCCCCGCCCCCGGAGACCCCCAGCACTGGGACAAGGGGTGGGTGAGCCCTTGGCCCCACCCCCAGAGAACCCCAGCGCTGGGGACATGGGGCGGGTGATCCCTTGGCCCTGCCCCCGGAGACCCCCAGTGCTGGGGACACAGGGCAGGTGAGCCTTTGGCCCTGCCCCTGGAGAACCCCTCCCCCTGGTGCTGGGGACGCAGGAAGGGCAAGCCCTTGGCCCTGCCCCCAGAGAACCCCTCCCCTCCGCACTGGGGATACATGGCGGGTGAGCCCTTGGCCCCACCCCCCAAAGACCCCCCAGCACTTGGGACACAGGATGGGTGAGCCCTCAGCCCCGCCCCCAAAGAACCCCAGCTCTGGAGACATGGGGCAGGTGAGCCCTTGGCCCCGCCCCCAGAGAACCACTCCTCCCAGCGCTGGGGATGCAGGGTGGGTGAGCCCTTAGCCCTGCTCTTGGAGACTCCCTGGCACTGGGGACGTGGGGCGGGCAAGCCCTCGGCCCCGCCCCCAGAGAACCCCTCCCCCTGGCACTGAGGACACAGCGTGGGTGAGCCTCGGCCCCGCCCCTGGAGACACCCCCGTCCAGCGCTGGGGATGTGGGGCAGATGAGCCCTCGGCCCCCACTCCCAGAGAACCCCTCACCCTGGCGCTGGGGATGCATGGTTGGTGAGCCCTTGGCCCTGCTCCCAGAGAACCCCTCACCCCAGCACTGGGGATGCGGGGCGTGTGAGCCCTTGGCCCCTCCCCCGGAGAACCCCTTCCCCCGGCACTGGGGACATGGGGTGGGTGAGCCCTTTGCCCTGCCCCTGAAGACCCCCCGGCGCTGGGGACACGGGGCGGGTGAGACCTTGGCTCCGCCCCCTGAGAACTCCCTCCGGCGCTGGGGATGCGGGGCGGGAGAGCCCTGGGCCCCATCCCTGGAGACCCCTTGGTGCTGGGGACGCAGGGCGGGTGAGCCCTTGGCCCTGTCCCCAGAGACCACCCGGCGCTGGGGATGCAGACCTGGCAAGCCTTTGGCCCCACCCCCGGAGAACCCCTCCCCTCGGCGCTGGAGATGTGGGGCGGGTGAGCCCTCAGCCCCGCCCCCAGAGAACCCCTCACCCTGGCACTGGGGACGCAGGGAGAGGGAGCCCCCAGCCCTGCCCCCAGAGACACCCCCCGCCCCCGGCACTGGGGATGCGGGCAGGTGAGCCCTCGGCCCCACTCCCAGAGAACCCCTCCCCCCAGCACTGGGGATACAGGGCGGGTGAGCCCTCAGCCCTGCCCCCGGGAACCCCTCCCCCGGCACTGGGGACACGGGGCAGGTGAGCCCTTGGCTCCATCCCTGGAGGAATCCCCCCCCACGCTGGAGACATGGGGTGGGTGGGCCCTCGGCCCCGCCCCCGGAGAACCCCTCACCCCAGCACTGGGGACATGGGGAGGGGGGAGTCCCCGGCCCCACCCCATAGTACCCCAGTGCTGAGGTCAGGGGAGGATGAGCCACGACCCTGCACAGGAGGGACCACAGACAAAGAGAGAAAACCTCAGATGAGTGAAGAAGGTGAACTAACTGGGGGAGACAGGATGGAAGGAGAGGGAAAAAAACTGGAGCATAGGATGAACTTACACAAGGATATCAAAGTTAACTACGATGCTGAAAACGGGAGGGAGGGAGGGGGAGGCAGGGGGTGGGAATTGGGGAGAGCTAATTGACCGATGAGTGCATGTGTATGTCAACCACCCTGAAATCCTTCAAGATGTATGTTTGCAATTCACTAATAAAAAAAATAATAAAAAAAGAGAGGGATAATGAGGGAGAGGGTGGGATAATAAAGGGGAGGAATAAAGCTAGGCGTGGTGGCACAGGCTTGTAATCCCAGTACTTGGGAGACTGAGACAGGAGGATCGCAGTTTCAAAGCTAGCTTCGGCAACTTAGTGAGGCTCTCAGCAACCCCTAGAGACCCTGTTTCCAAATAAGAAATAAAATCGGAGCCTGGCGTGGTGGCGCATGCTTGTAATCCCAGTACTTGGAAGGCTGAGACAGGAGGATCGCAGGTTCGCGGCCAGCCTCAGCTACTTAGTGAAGCCCTCTGCAACTTAGTGAGACCCTGTTTCAAAATAAAGAATAAAAAATAGGGCTGGAGGTGTAGCTTGGAGGTTGAATGCCCCTGGGTTCAATCAGCAGGACCACAAAAAAATTAAAAAAATAAAGAAAGGGGAGGAATATTCATGTCTTTTCTGGGAATAGGCAGAGATCTTCAGGAGTGTCATTTTGTTAAATCTTTCATGGTCTGATGTTTTCTGGTCATGGCAGCTGATATGTGTCCTTAACCTTGAAGAGTGTGTGTGTGTGTGTGTGTGTGTGTGAGAGAGAGAGAGAGACAGAGAAAGAGAGAGAGACCAGGCAAGTCTAGATCAACTTAATTCTACATTATAGTTTGGACAGAACATTTCTCAAATGATCAACATGTCTCCATGCAGAGCATAGTAGAATCTGACCCACAGGAAAAGCCAACAAAGGAGACAGACACAATATGAAGACAGATGCGCCAGTGTTTCCATCCCATTCCAGTCGCCATGGACAGCTGCAGGCCCAAGGGGAGAGTCAGTGCCTTTAGCCAAAGTGACCTTCAGGTCCCTGAAGAATAACCTAGGCAACGATGGGGTTGTAGGGTTACCTACAGCAAAGCTAGTGGGAGACTAGTGAAGTGTTGCCCAGAGCTGGGCGTGGTGGCACACGAATGTAATCCCAGTACTTGGGAGGCTGAGACCGCAGGATTGCAGGTTTGAGGCCGGTCTCAGCAACCTAGAGAGACCCTCAGCAGCTTAACAAGACCCTGTTTCAAAATAAAAAATAGGGTTGGGGGTGTGGGTCAGAGGTAGAATGCCCCTGGGTTCAATCCCTAGTACCAACAAATAAATAAATAAATAAATAAATAAATAAATAAATAGTGTTACCCAGGTGTATGACCTCCAAAATTAGTGACTTTTAAGTCCCCTAAGAGCAGATGAAGCTAGGTTTATTTAGGTTTTTCCTTGGTAACACCATTTTTGGACTCAAACTCTGGACCAGACAGAGCCAATCTGGAATATCTAAGATGATAGACGTATCCTTATCTTTCTCAATATGACAGCCACCAGCCACATGTGGCTCTTGAGTGGTTGAAATGTGGTCAGTTAGTTGCAAATGAGGAACCAAATCCCAAGTCTTTAAAAAATGTTTAATTGCCGGGCGTGGTGGTGCACATTTGTAATCCCAGTACTTTGGGAGGTGGAGACCGGAGGATCTGGGTTCATGGCCAGCCTCAGCTCTCTCTCTCTCTCTCTCTCGCTCTCTCCCTGTCTCTCTCTCTCTCTCTCTCTCTCTCTACCTGAGGCCCTCCCCAACTTCGTGAGACCCGGTTTCAAAATAAAGTATAAAAAAATAGGGCCGGGGGTGTAGGATAATTAGCATATCTATCAATTCAAACATTTATTATTTCTTCATGGCGAGTATAATAAAAATCTTCTCTCCTAGTTATTTTGAAATATACAATAAATTGATATTAACTATAGTCACCTACTCTGGTATAGAACACTAGGACTTCCTCCTCTCATCTAACTGTAATTTTGTACCAGTTAGCCAACCTCTCCCTATCCTCCTTCCCCTCTCCTCTTCCCAGCCTCTGGTTACCACTATTCTACTCTCTACATCTATGAGATTAATTTTTTTTTAGCTTCCACATATGAGTGAGAACATAAGTATTTGTCTTTCTATGCCTGGCTTATTTCACTTAACGTGATATTCTCCAGATTCTTCTATGTTGCTGAAAATGATAGAATATCATTCTTTTTTTCTGACTGAATAATATTGCACTGTGAGAATATTACCACGTGTGTGTGTGTGTGTGTGTGTGTGTGTGTGTGTGTGTGTGTGTGTGTTACTGGGTATTGAACCCAGGGGCTTTCTAACTACAAGATAAACCCAACTCTATTTTATTTTTATTTATTTTTTTGTGGTACTGTGGATTGAACCCAGGGGAAGTCTACCTCTGAGCTATACCCCAGCCCTATTTTATTTTTTATTTTGAAACAGGGTCTCAC